>PVJH01003485.1:0-141491 GCA_004026705.1 Nesogale talazaci
AGAAGTGGGCATGGCAGAGAACAGGCTGGGGGAGGGGCCAACATCCCACAACCACAGGGAAAAATACAAGAAGGGAAGAAGAGGAAGAGTCCTGAACAATACTTGTGAGATTTTGTAGAAGTGGCGGGATTTGTTTCTTGTTCTAGTGTTGTTAATGATACGGGCTCCTTATGTGCCCTTAATAGTTCAGTTTTTGTTTCTGGCAGCAATAGGGCTTTTACCCAATTATCCAGCATTTGGACAGAGTTATGTGTGCTAGCCTTTCTCCTTCCAGACATAGATATTAGTCTTGGAAACGAACCTGTCCCTATCCCTGCTAATGATTACCTGGCAGGAAGAGCTAAAGGGCAGTGCAACTAGGTGACCTATTTGTGAGATTAGGGACCAGTACTGCAGTGGCCTTTGGAACTGCAACATACCAAGTTATCTAGGCAGCTAATCTCGGATATGCAGGCCTCATCAGGCACTACACAAGATTTGCAAGAACAGGTAGATTCTTTAGCAGAAGTAGTATTACAAAATAGAAGAGGTTTAGACTTACTTGCAGCAGAGCAGGGGGGGTATTTGTTTGGCTTTACAGGAAAGATGCTGTCTTTATGCCAACAAATCTGGAATCGTAAGAGACAAAATCAAGTGACTGCAAGAAGACTCGGAGAAGAGAAGAAAGGAGTTGACCACTGATCCACTCTGGACCGGGCTCAATGGACTGTTGCCTTACCTCTTGCCACTGTGGGACCCCCTCGTTAGTTTATTGCTTTTGCTTTCATTACGGCCAGTATTATTCAACAACCTCATGGCATTTATTAAGTAACAGACTAAGACCATTCAAGCAAGGCTCCTGCAAGTTCATTACTGTCGCTTGGAGATGAGCGATCTGGAACAGAGTGGCACACACGACTAGTATGTGATAAGACCCTCTGCCTCCGTGAGTTGAACTTGACAGCCAATGACGGGTAAGATCAGGAGCACTCTTTACCAACCTAAGACAGGCCATGGTGACATTAGAAGGCCATTGACCAATGACGGGTAAGGACTGAGTGTGTGTCCTGACAACCTAAGACAGGCGGAGTTCCCGTGAGGATATTACTTGAAAAAATAAAAGAGGGGGACCTGTCAGGAGCCGTCCGGCCCAGACATGCTTGACCTGACTACAGGCTGGATATGCCTGAACTCTGTTGCAGTTTGTTGCCTGAGGTTTGTAGTTTGTCGCCTTTGTAACTGTAAACAGCCCTGGCCTCTGAAGTCTGACTTGCAGCTGTGCTGCCATTCACTTGTTAATTTTGAAGATCACGATATGCTAATTGCCTAAGCTTGCTTGCCCTATAAAACTGGTTTACTTCTCCCAAATCAGAAAAAAAAAAAGAACCCCACCTCACCCCATCCCAGAAAAGATGTAACTACTGAAACAACATATGTATGTATGTATGTATGTATGTATGTATACATTATGATGAGTGCTGTATGAGTCCCCAATAAAATGAATTAAATAAAAAAAAATGGAATAGACAAAAAATAAAAGGATAAAGCATAAAAAAGGCATATTGGGTAGAAAATACATACATGATATCAGTAAGTAAATTGAGGTGCAATTTACTTACTTACTTACTGATATCATGTATCACATTTGCACATATGCCACCATTATCATTTTCAAAGCATTCTCTTCCCACTTGAGCCCCTGAGAGCAGCTTCCCATTTCTTCCCCCTCCCGCATCTAAACATACATGGCTAAGGGTGGAGTCAAGCCTGTCTGTTGAGTGGTAACTTGAGACCTCCTTGAGGGTGTGGCACTTTACATTAGAGTGAGGAACTCTCCAAATGGCTCTTCTCCCTGGGATTGATCCTTCCTGCTTGCTAGACCTCTGCGTATGCCTCCCAGGATAGCCTCAGGCAGACTGTAGAGCCCTAACAGCTTTGAGTGCCCCACCACGTTCCCACTGACCTGGGAGCCACGGGAATCTGCCCCAAATGGAACGCTGCCCCAATGGATCCTCCTGCCTTCTGAATCAACCTTCTGCATCACCCGACCTCCAGCTGCATGAGTTTGCAACAGCCTGGCTAGTTTGGGACCGATGGACTTGAGTTGCGCTGGACTGGAACGTTGCTGCCTGATTTACATCTCTTTCTTCCTCAAAAATGAATATCGCTAGACTTCCAGATAAGCCAGTCTAACATGGGGGGAACTCCAAAAATTCCTTTCTGAAATAGAAATTGATATGAGAATTGGAGGAAAACCAGTTGGAAATTCAGTGGTGTGAAGTATAGTTGGACAAAACGATGGAGGCTTTGACAGTGGTGTCAAGCTGGAAAATTGCCTACACGACGTCATCTGACTGAGGGTGTTTGGGGGAAAGAACAGAACATTAATCAGAAAGGTATTTAAATGCATAAGGTGAATTCAGGAACAGGAATGTCAAGTGATGACACTTTAGACTATGAACATCCAGAGTTTGGGGACAGGTCATGGGTTAAACTGCATAGTTGAAACAAAACTTCAAAATCGAGTCATGCGTGTACCAATGTATACAGTAGCACTATTCACAGTAGCCAAAAAGTATACCATCCATGAGAGTTTGTCAATATATAGGTAAATAAATAAAATGTGGAATATATATATATAATATTATATAGCCTTAAAGAAAACTGAAGTACTTAGATGGTATGATATGTATGAACCTTGAATATATGAGCAATAAAATAAATCAAATTCTAAAGGACAAAAAATTTTGTCTCGTTTTGATACAAAATATCTCAGGTCAGCAAATGTGCAGAAATGAAAATTTACCTGTGGTTGCCAGGGACTGTGAGAGGGAGATGAGTCAGGAGTTATTGTTTAAGATGTGAAGGAACACGAAGGAAATACGCAATGGTGATGTTTGCAAAGCATGGTGAATGCCATTACAGTGCAAAGCAGTTCTATGTATCACAGAACTAACCCTTGCCCAGGCATGCTCCAGCCTCACCATCTCTGACGGGCTTGGAGGGTGCTGCAGCTGCAGCACGAATCCTCACTGAGGCTCTTTCTCATTTTCACCAAGCTTTTGCTTTCACAAGCACAACGCTCTCTGCTGCAGGAACTGATTCCTACTGATGGCATGTCTATAGGAAAGGAGCCAAAGCCTTACCATCCAGCCTTCTGAGAGCCTCATGCTAGTTCTTCTTCCAAGACAGATTTTTTTTCTTCTGGAAATCCATAGTATAATCAATATTTCTTGCCCATGCCATAATCCAAGCACACCAATTATTTTCTAGCCCCCTTTATTCATTGTCCAGTTTCTGTATGTATATGAGACAATTAAAAAATGCCATGGCTTGGAAAAGATGCATCTTAGTCCTCTAGGGTTCCTCTTTTCTTTTTAACAGATAAAAGAGGTCTTTTGTAGCGTTGTTTTCATATTAGGGGTCATCCAGTAAAATCCCACTCACAGTGGCCATCAATACAACAGAACGAAACACACAGACCAGTCTCATACCATTCTGACCAGTTTTGTTCGGTGGGAACCCATGATTGTAGCCATGTGTCAGTCTATCTTCTTGACAGTCTTCCTCTTTTTCTGTGGACCTACTTTATCAAGCATGGTGTGCTTTTACAGGGACTGGTTTCTCCTGACAACAACCTGTCATAATTACAGGAGACTAAGTTTGGTCATCCTTGCTTCTAAGGAGCATTCCGTAAGTTCTTTCTCAAAGAGAGATATAGTTGCCCTTTTGTCTGTATTTTTCAATATTATTTATCAACAATCATAATTCAATGCATCAATCCCTCTGCAGTCTTCCTTATCCATTGACCAGCTTTCATATGCATATAAGACAATTAAAATACAAAAGCAAAAAAAAAACACTAGAAAAAAGTATTTCTGGGTATTGGGCACACCTTAGTCTTCAAAGTGACATTTTTGCTCTTCAAAACTTCAAAGAGATCTTGAGTGGCAGATTTGCCCAATGCAGCATATTGCTTGACTTATTGACTTCTGCTCCCATATGTTTTCTGAGTGAATCCAAGTAAAATGAAATCCTTAACAAATTCTATCTTTTCTCTGTTTATCATGACTTTAACTATTGGTTCAGTTGTAAAGACTGTGTTTTCCTTTGCATTAAGTTGCAGTTCACACTGAAGGCTCTAGTGTTTGATTTTCATCAGTGAGTGTTTCAAATCCTCAATTTCAACAAGCAAAGTTGTGTTATCTGCATATGCAAAGTTTGTCTTTTGTAGTTGATTTTCCTGATGCAATATGTTGTTTGATTTCTTGAGAATTCCTTCTGTTAGTATTGATTGTGGATTGAAGTAAAATGAAATCCTTGGTAACTTCAACCTTCTTAAGTGTTTGTTTATTATAATGTTATTTATTGGTCCAATAGGAGGATTTCTTTTCTTTCCTGAAGACTGTGATCTTCGACTTTCACCAAGAAGTACTTGATGTCCTTTTCTCTTTCAGCTAGTAAAATTGTGTCATCTGCATATCACAGGATGTTAATGAACCTTCCTCCAATTCTGATATACAATTTTTTCTATATAGTCCAGCTTCTTGGATTAGTTTCTCAGCTTTGGTAAGTATTAAGAAAGGATAATCTACATGTAATTACTGCACACTAAAGTTACACATAAAAATGATTAAATGCAAATTTTTTGCTGTTCTGTTGGTATTTGGTGCCATCAGTTGATTCCAACTTAGTACAATTTTATCATAATAAAATTAAGAAAATAAAATGACTTTGAATCAATGAGATTATAAAATCACACCCTCCCTTTGGTAATACTTTTGAGTAATAGGTAAAAATCTCATTTTTTTACCCCACTTTCTCTTGACTCGCACTATATTAACACAAATATTTAGCCACACTTGGTTCTCTGAATATGCTGGTGCAGTCACACCTATGTTCCTGTTCACATAATGCTTCATCTTCTGGAAGCTTTAATTCAGTTTTTTAAAAAATGTTACATGACCACTGTTTCCTGGTGCTTTAGTGGTGCTGTAGACATGAAAAAGAGTCCAGCAGAATGGTTGTTGAAAGGACTGACACAAAAGCACAGACCTCTAAACCCAAGTAAGGAATGGCCACTTGAAGCATCAGGCTAGGGGATATAAAAAGCATGCTGCCTGGCTGGCCAACATATATGTTTCCAGATTTGTTCCAAGATTGTTCTGTTAAAGTTATTTCTGCTCCTTGATCCTGCATTTGTTAGAATTCTCCATGTTGTCTTCATTATCATTTGTGCACATTGTAGAACTTCTTTTTTCTAACTTTGAAGTGTTCCCCAACACATTAACCTGTTGCATACCAATCAATTCCATGTTTCAGAGCAACACTCTGCTTCATTTCAATTCCTTGACTAATTTTTATGATAGCAATTTTGCAGTACTATCTTCTATGACACTAAGTGGGAGTTTGAACTGCTAACATTTTGGGGTTGTAGTCATGAGCAAAAAGGTTCTACTACCCAGACTCTGTAGCACCTAAGCCTTGAAAAATAACACAAATCCAATATGTCTGTTTTCTAAAGAGGGTGTGCACGTTGCCATGAACATAAAACCAATGCCAAGCCCATTGCTGTGGTGTCGATTCCCACTCGTAGAGACTGAATAGCACGAGGACAGTCTTGAAGGGTGTTTAAGGCTGTCATCTATGGAAATGGACCGCCATGTCATTCTTCTGAGGAGCAGTAAGCAAATGTAAACAACTGAGGTATCACCTGGTGGCCGAGTGCTCAAACCACTGCATATTTAACTGCTTAAAGCAGCACTTCTAAACCTGTTGGTCATGACCCCTTTGCAGGTCAAATGAACCCTTCCAGGGGTCACCCAATTCATAAAAGTTGCAAAGCTAAAGTTATACAGTAACAATGAAAATAATTTTATGGTTGGGGCGTCACCACAATATGAGGAACTGTACCAAAGAGTCAAGGCATTAGAAAGGTTGAGAACCACTGGCCTAAAGTGAAGCCAGTGTTTATAGTTTATTGTTTATAGTTCTGAGGGTCAGAAATCCTTCATACTTACAAGTCTAAAGTCATGCCACTGACTTCTGGAATCTCCAGGAGAGAATCAGGTTTTTGGTCTTCTTCTGCTTTTAGACAACACCTCTACTCAATGACACAGGACTTCATCCACCATATTCAAATCAAGGCACTGTAGTCACTGCTACCATTGTCACAACTTCTTTTTCCCTCTTAAAAGAATTTGTGTGGCAAAAACGGGCCACTCAAATAATCTAGGACATTCTATCTCAGCATTCTTCATTTAATCCTTTGCAAGCTCTTTTTACTTGTAGGGTACCATCGTCAAAGATTTTTGGAATAATGATGGGTGCATAATAGAGCTCTTGTCTATGAACACTGGTGATGCAGGAATTAGGCAATTCTAGGATTACATTTCTTACCAACCAGATACCCCATGGGAGGAATATGAGGGTGACCTAATCCTAAAAAGTTTGTAGCCTTAGAAACTCCAAGGAGTGGTTCTAGTCTGTCGTGTAGGTTTGTTTGTTGCTGTTCTTAATTATTCTCTCTACTAAACCCTATATAGCACAGTCTAAGGTTTATTTACTTCTGAATCACATCAAATAGCACACTGATTGGAAGGTAACAGCCACTCTTTTGGACTTTGCTGCCTGAGTTGGGGATTTGGAATGTTGAGAATAAGTGAGACAAGGTAAGGCAATGTTGTTTCAACTACCTGGATTCAACTGGGACTTCCCAACACCACTACTTTTCTTCCTGAATCAAAGTAGAATACAATGTTAATAATCCACAACAGATACACGTTTTAGTATGCAGCTGCCTAATAAAATTTGCAGTAAAATATAAACAATTAGTTGGATGCTTGCTTTCATATATGTGTTAACCTAAAGTATGAATACAATAAAGACAAATCAGTACATACATTAGATTTATGACTCAAATACGAGTGCCATTCCCACAAGTGGAATGCTATTTAAAAATAATGACTGCCTCTTAATGTAAGTTCAATCATCCTATAAATATATGTGTGTGTGTTTAGTTTGTGCCATTGCAAGATACTGTTCTCATAACAAAACACTTGAAAATTTAGTGTCAGGGTTGTAAAGAATACTATCTCTCTTTTCCACAAAGGAATGATTAGTTCATGGAAGACAGCTCAAGAGCAAAGAAAATAAAACCCTTTTAATTGTCACTGACTTACAGAATACCCGTGGCTCAGTCATTCAGTTGTCCTGATTTTCCCAGTACAAGAGATTGCAGTGACTGTTTTTGCTTCTCTCATAGGAATGTTGTAAGGTTAGATAACACATGTAAAGTCTTTTACAAGTATCACTACTGTTATTAAAGTTTCTCTATGCTGTGACACCATTTATAATAAAGAAAGTCTTGATGAAGCATGACTTTTTGTGGATTTTTCTTTTTTTTTGGTGAGAGAAAGGTGTTTATGCCTGCCTGTTTTTCTCAACAACTAAACAATGGAAACTATCAATTAACTTATTACATAGACAGGCAGTATTACATAAAACTTCAAGTGTCCTGATGATCAGTTTTTATGATCTCCACTAAAAAGTCCAATAGATGCATTCAGCACAGATGGTAAAGAGCTTGGATTTTATATGCTCACCTTACACAGTGAGCCATTAACATTCATTTAACTGTGGAAGAAACTGACAATGAAAGAAATCACTGATGGGTGATTTTCCATCATCATGAAATTTATCATGGATCCAAATATTATTGGTTTGCAATTTGTTCTTGTAAGATGTATTCATAAACTTTTAATGTCAAAAAAGACCTTCACTTGAGTTTTACTAAATAGAAAAAAAAACTTTCATTGCTCTATATACCCCAGGTATATCCCAGACACAAAGTAGGAAAGAGATCCTATGTGTCTATGAGCCTAAAAAATCCTTTCAATTTTCTTTGTAGATCGGTCAGAAGAGTTGCACAGAGTTCTCATTAGATCTTACTGTTAGAAGAGAAATGATGTCAGAAAGCATTGGACTGCTAGCCACAGGATTGGCAATTCAAATCCACAAGCCTCTCCACAGAAGAGTGATGAGCCCTTCTGGGCCTATCATGATTTACAGCCTGAGCAGCAGCGCCATTTTGTCCTACACAATGGCTATGAATCAGAATGAATTCTTTGACAGGAGTGGCTTAGGGTAAAAATCTTTAAACTTTTTCAAAAATTGTAAAAAATTGCATGTGCAGTAAGCAAAAGTGGGTGTGGTTAAAAGTTAACACCCCCGGTCCACCTCACTGACCCCAACTAACCAAGCACAAAATCAGGTAATCCAACTACTCCATTGCTGAGTCAATTCCAACTCATCCGAAACTACAGAAGTGAGTAGAACTTTCCAAGGCTGTAATATTTCAGGTAGGGGTGGGTGTATGGGCTGTGATTTTTGAAAACTTAACATTGAAAACAATATGAACTACAGAAACACCTGCGTTTTAAAAAATCATTTGATTGGGAGCCCACACAATTCTTAGTATAATGCATCCATACATCCATAGTATGCAAAGCACATTTGTACCTTTGATATCATCATTATTCTCAAAACATCTACCTTCCACTTAAGCCTCTGGTATTGGCTCCTCCTTTTTCTACCCCCTCCCAACTCCCCCATGAACCCTTGGTAATTTATCAACTATTATAATTTTGCCTTGTCAAACCCTCTCTGATGCCTCCCTTTGCCCACTCTTCCATTGTCTGTACCCAAGGGAGAAGGTTGTATATAGGTCCTTATACTCTGTTCCTCGTTTCTGCTCCATCCTCCCTCCATCCTTATGGTGTCACCACTCTCCCTACTGGCCCCAAAGGGATCATCTGTCCTGGATTCCCCATGTTTCTGGTTCCTATCTCTATTAGTGTGCACCCTCTGGTCCAACCGGATTTGTAAGATAGAGCACCTGCATTTTTTTAAGTTTAAATTGGGTGCAGGTTTACAGGGCAGATCTATTGTCCTTTGAAAATGTAACAAGCATTTTGTTTTGTGTTATTAATTGCAATTCTCACACTATAACATACGTGATCTCACTTATTTGGTTTCAAACCCTTTTGAACTTCATCTGCGGGTAAATTGCACCCTTTGATCTCTAAAGGTTGATAATCCTAGTCATATGTGTCTCAAGTAGTGTTATTTTTCCACGCATAGACCTGTCTACTGTCTGGTCAAAATCCAATCCTTAAGGATGAGTTCATTTCCAGAACTGAAGGGTGAATAAAGACTGAATAATTGAATGAATAAAGGCTTTAGAGTCCCTTTCCCTTTATCAGACTGATAAACACTTCACTTTTTTTAATTTTTGATCTCATCTTACATTTTTCACTCTGAATTCTAGGGTTGGGTATATAAGAATATCTATCGTTGTTGCTTTTAACTTCTCCTCTCTTCCCAGTATCTTTTCATGCCTTCATCATTTTTTCAAACCAAGTTTCCTCTTATTGTGTATTGCTTTCCATTTCACCCATATCAACATACACCTACCCTCTATTTTTTTTATGGAAGCACTTTGCTGGTGGGTTCAAACTACTGAAACATTGGATCACCGGGAGTTTTTACATAAGATAGTCAACATCCTCTTTTGGAACTTAGTAATAGAAGCACTGTAAACCTTACAGACTCTTTTGAGTCTTAGTGATGACATATAGAGAAGGATTACAGAGCAGTCGTAGTACATGTTTATGTGGCATTTTAAAATGTTTACTAAAATGTTCATAATTCTTGGTTGTAAGGAGCTGTCTAGTGCATTGTAGGGCATTAGAAACAACCCTGGCCTTTACGTAACTGATGTAAACAGAATTTCTCCTTTTGTAACAATAAAAAAAATTCATCCTTTGAGAAGCAGTTTTTGTATTGTAATAGATACTAAATAAGGGTACTTTAAAAAAAACCCAACAGTATATTGGGGGTTCTTACAGCATTTAAACAGTTCATTCATCAATTGTATTAAAAATAGTAGAACATATGGTGCCATCATTTTCTACACATTTATTTTCTCATCCTTTGATATCAGCTTCTCTTTTTCCCTCCCTTCCCCTCTCAACCCCCACATGACACCTTGATAAATTATAACTTATTTTTTCATATTTTACACTAACCACTCATTTCTTTTCCTAAAGGGTTTATCTGACCTTGATTCCATGTGTCCAGAGCTCTTATCTGTACCAGTGTACATGCTCAGCTCTAGCCAGAATTGAAAGGTAGGACTGAGGCCATAAAAGTGGGGGGTACGGAAGTCTCAAAGAACCAGAGGATTATTGTGTGTCTTATCAATGCTATAAAGGACCCTCATTGATTCATACCTTCCTTGTTACCCTTGTCTACAGATGGATTTTGGGTCTCTGCTCCAACCCCCCTTCTTCTCAACAATTTCTTTTAGTTTTATTTTGTTGGTGATTTTCTGGTACCTGTTTCACCTCATGATCACATAGGCTGGAGTCCTTCTTCCAAGTAGACTTGTTGCTTCTTTGCTAGATTACCACTTGGTTAGCACTAATTCTTTAAGACCCCAGACAATCTATCTTTTGTCAGCTTTCTTCACCACATTTACTTATGCACTCTTTTTGTCTTCAGCAATTGTGTTTAGAAAAGTGAGTATCACAGAATTATTAGAACAAAGTGTTCTTGTGTTGAGAGAAGACTTCTACAGATGACCAAAGTTCAGCCACTTTCTCAATGTATAAATATATATACATAATCCAATACCTCTACTTTTATGAATTAATATATTTATGTGAGTACACACCTTTGTTTATACTGATATTCACAGCTTTGCTTCCAAGACCTTTATACTGTTTCCTTTTACCTTCATCCTGCCCCATCATCACTCTTGCCTTCCTTCTGCCTCTTAATAATTCATCTTAGCCAGATTGAACACATTCAACTTTCAACACATTCCAGGCACTCTACATCTTCACATTTAAAAAATTTTAGCTCCCTAGTTGTTCCCCTGTCTATGCCACTCTTTGCTCACTGCGCCCTTCCCCTGCCTCCTCCTCTCCCCAAGTCCCTCTGGGACTGTGGGCATGTTCCTTTCTCCTGGGGCTTGTCTCCCATACCAATCTTAGATAGGTAGGTAAATCTCAATAACAAAGGCAAAAGAAAACAAAAGATTGAATAAGAAGAAGGAGGAAAACTAGCAGAAATAAACCCCGAAAGGCTTAAGTAATTTCAACTTTGTCCAGTGACTTTTATGACTATCTTCTCACTGGTCCTCCATGGTTCTGGGAGCTGTTCCTTTTAGCTTGAAGTCTATTTGGGGGACTCCTCAGGAGTATTGTGGCTTTGCTCCCACTGCTATCAGTTATGTTCCCTTCTTGGTTTGGTCCACTGTGTGTTTGACAATGGGGGGTGGGGGATTAGTGTGGAGAGTGGGTGTCAGACCAGATTAACTCTCTGTTGTGAGTCCCCAGAATTGTCTTCAGTTGAAGTATGCTCGTGAGGGGACATCATGTTTCCTCAGTTGTTGGCCCAGATGTCCTTTCTGTACCTTAGCAGCTCCTGGTAGGGATGTGGTTTTCTGGGCTTGGTATGCTGATATGGGATCTAATTCCACACTTTCTCTTTTTCCTTCTTGGTTTGTTTCCATGTGGGTGTGGCAGGCTGGCCCCTCTCCACCACCTGTAGACTTAGTGTTGCTCTCTGCAGCATATACTTCTAGGGAGTTGGTCAGTTTGGCTCTGATGGGACCGGCTCTATTTGCACTTCCATTCATGATTTGCCCCATGCAGTTATGAGGCTACAAGGTTTGGTGCCCTGCAGTGGGATCTGCATGCACACTCACATTTCTGTGGAGATATAAGTAATATTCTCCCCCTGTGTGGATTAGTACCTTGCTCCCCCAGTGCCATCATCCCTCTCTCCCACCCTCCTTTTCTGAAGGAGGATAACTTTAATGACACACTCAATTCAAAGACACTTGAAATACACTTGAATTCAAACTCTGGTTACTATTAGTTTTACTTATTCAATTTCTCATATGTAAAATTCAGAACCATTAAAATTTGGCATAAAATTCAGAAATTTGACTGGAAACATAATAAGAGCTATGAAATTATTTGTCATTATACTTTAATAATTATATCAGAAAAAAATCTCAATTTACAACAGCAAAAAGTATAAAACAATTAGAAATAAAAGTAATAGATAATAAAAATAAAATTATATAAAATTATACATATATAATTATATAAATTATTTATATCCCTTGCAAAGGATATAAATTAAAAGTATGATGTTAATATTTAATCATATCTTAATTGTACCTACAAAATGATAATGTATATTTTTCCTACTAGAGTTCAATGATTTATTTGATTTGTGTTGTTTTAGCAAAACATAGTTTTTAAGATACAATAAGTAAAATAAAGAGGCTATTTTAAAAACAATTTTTATAAAATTAAAGAAGTCAGAACATTATCATCATTGTGAAAATTGATTGAAAAGATATCTAGCCCAATAATCTAAAAGGAAGGAAATATAAATAAGTCCTTAGCAAAGTAAAGGGAGAGGTTTTCATTAAGTAGACTATGTAATACAGAAACAAGAAAAAATGTCTTTACTAAATTAGGTAGTATCAAAAATATTGGTTAGATCCACATTTTCTTCCAGGTACCTATCTAAATACTAGAGATATATCTATAAATAAAACTATTCATTGTCTCTAAGAGTTTACTTAAAGTGAGGCAGAAATACTCCTTTTAAAAACTCAATGCAAATATTAGTCTATGGATAAAGACAATTTGTGGTTAAAGAGCAAACAATTGATTTCCATAACAAAAACACTAT
Organism: Nesogale talazaci; assembly: GCA_004026705.1. NCBI lineage: Eukaryota > Metazoa > Chordata > Mammalia > Afrosoricida > Tenrecidae > Nesogale > Nesogale talazaci. The sequence goes on from PVJH01003485.1 coordinate 12,757, forward strand.
TCTCCCACTTTATCATCTCTAACACCAGTTCCCTATTTCTCTCTGACCATAAACACATGGAGTAAGGTGTTCTTCAGACTACTCAATAGGCAGATTGCAGCCATAAGTTGGACGAGTTATTATGACATCTTAAACTTCTGACCTGATAACCAAAATTTGGGGTCCCTTATGCTGTTAGTGTAACCTTTAGATTACCTAGCTTAGCTTTTTTTGGTTCAGATGAGTCCTCTAAGGTTTCATGTATAATTCACTGGGAGGACTTGAAAAATTCATAGATATGATACTTATTATTCAATTTGTTGAAATTGGATATAAATTAAGATTGCCATTAGAAAAAGCTACATAGGTGAGATCTCTAAGGAACTCAATACAAAAGTCCTGTATGCCAAAGAGGGTATTCTAACTAGGACTAACCAGGTCAGGGCCAACCAGTAAGCTCTCTGAGCCTCCATATTCAAGAGTTTAACCTTGAATCACCTTGAAGGTCATGACTTCACCTTCATTACATGTCCATGATAAGTTAAATCCTGCCTATTGATGTTGGTTGAAATCAGCATAGGAAGTGAGTTTGTTTTATTGGTCCAGAGTTATGTCAGCAGGACCAAAGACAAAGTGCAATTTTTTTTTATTAATACATTGATTGTGAGTAATTTGATAAAAAAAAATAAACACATGTAACTGAATGATAGACTATGAAGAAGGAATTTCTTCATAGATAAGCTGGCCACAGGTCAGGAATGTCCAATTTAAAGTGATAATATTTGAACAGAGATTTTTTAAAGAAATCACAGAGGATTCCCTGGAAGTGTCTGATGGAATATGGAAGGTCTGGGAGGATAAGAAGAAAGAAATGATTTTAAAATATAAGCAGATGCCAAATATTTTAAAAACACTGGGTTTTATTCAAGTGTGAGGAGAAGCTGTGACAAGCCATGGTATGTAAAGAATAAGCAATATTATGAATTTCAAAATAATTTTACAAGCTTTGGTTATTTGTACCAAGGTAGTTGTTAGAGATAGTTAGATTTGTGATTTTAAGAATATTTAATTTTGTTTCCAGTGAAGGGTTACCCAGCAGCTTTCAAGCAATAATTTCTTCAAAGGGGTTAGTGACACAAATTGCATCCTTTATAATACCCAAATATTTTCAGTATTTCTATTCTGGTTGTTTCATTATTAGACTTGAAGGTAGAACTGGTAGAATTGCTGACATATGTGTGATATGAGACAAAGTAGTGAAATAGGAAGGAATATGACTTCCTTTAAAATATAATCTGAAAAAATATATATTATCTGAAGAACTGGCCATGTTGAAGTCATTCTATTTTGAAAAAGTGGAGTGGCAGAGCTTAGGTAATCAAGAATTTGATTAAGCAAAAATTGTGTTGGGTATGTCTATTAAAGTTCAAAATGAAGAAATGTTAAGTAGACTATTAGGTAAATAGAGTTCAAGGATATGGATGAGCTGGAGAGATAAATTTGGAGATGGTTTTAAAGCCATAGGGTCAAATGAGGTCACTAAGAAAGCACATGCTAATGAGGAAGAATGAAGAATCCAGGTGCTGGCATGTTCAAATACATGACTATATGATCACTTTGTGTATTCTTATTGCCATGGTAACAAATCATCACAAATGTGGTAAGATGTCTCATCGGGGTAAAAGAAAGGTGTCAACAGAACTACCTTTCCCCCCCTGAAGCTTCTAAGGCAGAATTGATTTCTTTTCCATTTCCATTTTCCAAAGGCTGCTTGCATTCCTTTAGCTTGTGGCCATATCCTGTAATTTCAAACCCAGTAATGACAAGTTGTTCTAATCCTGCCCTCTCTCTTGTTTGTCTTTGCCTCTCACATTTCAAAACCCACTTGATGAAAACTTACTCATCTAAGAAATCCAGAATAATCTCCCTATTATAAAGTAATATATGTATAATTCCATATCCAAACTTAATACTATTTGCATATAAGGAAACAAAAGATTGTACAAACTAGAACATGAACATCAATACAATCACTACAGCCAAGTCAATTTTTAATCACAATGAATCTATAGAACAATGTGGAGTTGCTTTTTTGGGAATCCAAGGCTGTAACTTTTTGAATAAATCACTACATTCAGTGATCATGAAGGGAAAGAACTTTATCAATATCTTTCATCTAAAATTAATAAAAAATGAAAACAAGATGCATTGATAATTATTGGTAATTAAACTGCAAAAGTTTGAGATAAATTATTTGAAAACAAAGAGAAAGAATCAATAATTGGAAATATGTCCTTGTTGATAAGAAAAATAAAAGTTGAAACTCTTAGGAAATACTACTGCACAATCAGTGACTTCATTGTAAATATCATTTTACAACAACATAAACAGCAACTATGTGCATACATATAATTCAATGAACAATACAAGAAACAAATTGACTATGTATATAGGGAGAGGTTATGAAAAAATAGAATTGTCATCTAAAACAAAGAAGTAGACTGTGGGACATAAGTTCAGATTGAATTGTGGAAAATTAAAATAATTTCATAGGGGTACAGATACAATTTTGAGTAGATTCCACCTGGACTTAGAGTCCATCTTAAAAAAAATTTGACATACTGAATACTAGTGTCTGGAGAACAGATGAGTGGTGGGACAGCATCAAGAACATCCTAGATGGAAAAAGCAAAAATTAATTTAAAAGGCAATAAAGAAACCAGAAACTGATACTCTTAAATGTAGAACAGTTAAAGCTAATTTAAGAACTATCAAGTGTGATCATGGATCTGAGATAGATGACGTAAAATTTGCCAAGTAAATTCTCCTAGGAGAGTCCTTGCTATTTTTGAAGAATTAGGAGCCACACTGGTGCATTAAGGAAAAAATCTTGGAGCAATTTTTCTGACCTTTTTCTCACCAATGCAATTCTAAATTTTCTGAGAACATCATCTCAGTAAGCTCTTCTTATAGTTCTATGACATTTGGGGACACTTATCAATGTCACCCTTTTGGAATCCCACTTTCTTCTCTCCCCTAAAACCATACAACTTTCTGAGGTCACCTCTCTGCCTTCAACTTAACTGCCCAATGGGTTCCTTTACAAGTCTCTATGTTGACTGGACCTGGATCTCAGTCATATTGGTACATCAAAAACTTAAATTTGGCTTAAGTTCATTCCATAAACTTTTTCCCATTAACTTTAATTTACTGAGAAGATTGATGGAAAAATTAGTTCTTAGAGTTATCTCACCATTGTACAATAATCTTCCACCCATACTTAAAAATAATAGTACTCTAATGAGATTCAGACAATTGTTAAGTAGAGGAAATTTGTATGCAGTCATCCACTGATGCCAGAAAAATACTTTTGAGCAAACCAATTCAGGTATAACCTAAAATCACATTACCAATAGTTTTTATTCACCCCAAAAGATTTAATTATAAAATTTTGATAATTAAACATTTGTATGCTTGCCTATATATCAACATTTACAGAAAAGTACTATGAGGCTTTGGAAAAACATGGTATAAATATTATTAAGATATTTATAATAATTGTGGTGGTCAGGTTTTTATGTTAATTTCATGATTGAGATGTAGGGTTGGAGTCTAGCCTGTTCATCTGGAGATAGACATTGAGTAGCCATTGAGGCCTCTGTGTTGGCATGGCTTTCTCCTGAGACTTCCAGGAAATCAAGATATTTCCCTCATGGTGATGAGAAGCTATTTTCCCAATTGGTGAGAATTAGTCTCAGAGATGATGAATTACAGATAAGACAAAGTGGCAGTGCCTGAGGAACTGGAGCAGCCAGAGGAGAAGCCACACTGCTTTACCTTGATGGAACCAGACCTCTGAAGCTGGTGAAGCCACGTGGAAACCCCTGTTAGAACTGAGTTGCTTCTACCACCACTGGATGCTGTTCATGGACCCTGAGCTCTGGAAGCAAGGAGCCATGGGGAAACCCCTGCTGGCGCCAGGACTCTGCACCCACTGGCCTATGACTTTATTAGTCAGAAGGAGACTATATAGTCTGATATTGGGCATATGGATTAATATCAGACTATTGACTTTAAAATGGACTGGGATGGGATATTTTCTCAATGTCCCATTCCTCTTGTATAAAAACCTTTTCCTTATATCCATATGCATGTCTATGAATTTGTTTCTCTAGTTTACCCGGACTGACACAAAAACTTAGCACATATTTTACATATCGGACTGAGGACAACTTAAAAAGTAGGACTGTCCATTTTAATATCTGTTAAAATATACTTCAAGGCAAAATCCACTATAAGAGATAAAGGCACTATACAATAATTAACAGGAAAAAATTGAACAAGAAGACATAACTATAATAAATATCTATACAGCCAATGAAAGATCCTTCAAATACATTAATTACAATCATACAATTGAAGAGTGAAATACATAATTCTACACTAATAGGAGCAACTTCAATGCCTTACTCTTAATGAAGAACTAAAAAAATAAACTCAATAAAAACATAGAAAAATTAAACAAAACAATCAATTTGATTTCTTAGTAGATTTGGGGAACATCCAGTCAATGGACTATATAAGGTTTATGAAATCATCAATAGCAGCTAACATCTCATGGCTCACCAAAGTGAAACATTTCTAGCCATCACATTAGTTAATAAAATATTTGATTAAATATAGCTGGATTGTTTTAAGATGACCTTTTTATGGCATATGAATAATACTATAATATTTAAGTGAACTTTGACAGAAAAAATTTCCCCAGCTCTGTCTTAGCACATACCAAACACTCCTCTGATATGTCAGTATACATTCTTCTTCCCATCACATGCTACATTCTCTAGAATATATCATAAAGTAGGCTAAAAAACAAGACTTAATAAATTTTAAAATCAGTTTCTCTTACCATAATGTCATAAAATTAAAAATTAACAATAAAAATTCAAAGAAAAAATGTATGTGGAAATTGAAAAACATTACAAAGTTTAAGTTTGTTCCTTGAAAGGATTAACAGGATTGATAGACTGCTGGCAATCCCAACCAAAAAGAGGAAGGAACAAATTTCAACAGCAAGGATGATTTATTAAACAGTGGACATTACAATGGATCCTAATGAAATCAAAAGTAACATTACAAGTATTATGATGGCCTGTGCTCTAACAAATTCACCAACATTGATAACATCCAAGTACTTGGGAAAAGAAACCCTTCCTAGATTATCCCAAATGAATGCTAAGAAACTCAACAGACCCATAGTAAGAGAATAAATAGATAAGGTTATCAAGGGATTACCAACAAAAAAATTCTTCTGGTCAGATGGCTTCACAGGAGAAATGTACCAAGCAATCACAAAAAAACTGAAACCAATTCTACACAAACTCCTCCAAAACGTAGAAAAAGATGAAAAACTCCCAAACTCTTTTTATGAAGCTAGTATAACTCTGATACCTAACACAGACAAGGATTTCACAAGAATTGAGAACTACAAATGAATATCCTTATTGAACATCAAGGCAAAATCCCTTAGAAAAATATTGGCCAATAGAATACAAGATCTTATTTAAACAATAACTCACCAAGTGGTATTATTCATACCAGGGATGCAGGGATGGATCAATATATGAAAGACCATTAGTATTGTTGTTACATTGACATGAAAAAATTATAAAAACATGATATTATTGAAAGACATAGAAAAAGCATTCAATCCAACACCTATTCCTATTTAAGACACTCAAGAAGATAGGATCAGAAGGAATATTCCTCAATATTATACAAATTACATATGAAAAACCAACAGCCAACATGGTAATCAATGGAGAAAAATGAAAACAGCTTCACTGAAAAAGAGGACCAGTCAAAGATCCTCCATATCCCCACTCCTATTTAACTCCTATTTTATATATGCAACATCTCAAAAACTCCACAATGGGCGTGCTAGAACAGATAGATGAAATGGCAGAGTTGAAGGATATAAGATTGACTTTATACATAGACTGCCTTATATATTGGACAAAATCACAAAGAGGGGATAAAAAATGTAGTGCCCTTCACAATACCCAAGCACAAATTGAAATGTCTAGGTATATATTTGACTAAGAAAACAAAAGAATTGTATGAGGACAACTACAGGACACTATTCAAAGAAAGCAAGAGTAACTGAACAAATGGGAGAATACCCCGTGCTTGTGGATCAGAAGAATCAATATAGTAAAGATATCAGTCCTGCCAAAGGCACTGTATAAGTTAAATTATATCCCAATAAAAATACCACTGCGTTTCTTCAAAAATTGGAAAAACTGATCACCAATTCAAATGGAGAGTGAAGAAACTCAGAATTAGTAGAGAACTCTCAAGACGAAAGACAAAGTTGGAGGCCTTGCTATACCTGATTTTATCACCTATGATGCAACCAAAGTGATCAAAGCAGTGTGATGTTGTTATAATGACAGATACTCAACCAATGGAAAAGGATTGAAAACCCAGAAATAAAAGTATCAGAATACAGACAACTGATCTTTAAGAAAGGTCCAAAAATATCAAATGGAAAGCAAATGCCCTCTTCAATAAGTGGTGCTGGAAAAAATGGATATCTACCTGTACAAAGATGAAGCACGACCCTTATCTCACTCCATAAACAAGAATGAACTTAAAGTGGAGCACAGAACTTGAAGCACACCCCCAGACTCTTATGGCTATTTATGAGGGAATTGTGACTAATCTGAGAAACTTGGCACAAGTATTTCATAGGCTATCAGAAATAAAGAAGGATACCAGATGATAAGTGGGATATACTGAAAATACAACAACTGTGTACATTCAAAGAACTCACCAAGAAAGTAATAAAAGAAGCCACATATGGGGAAAACATCTTTGGCAATGTCACATCAGACAAAGGCCCTATTACTAAAATGTACCATATTTTGCTAGCTCACAATACAAAAAAACCTAACTGCCCACTAAGGAGGTGGACAATGAACCTGAACAGAAGTTTTACAGGGGCAGAAATCTGAATGATCAATAAACATATGAGAAAATGCTCCTGATCTATAGAGAAATGCAAATTAAAACAACCATGAGATACCCCCTAACACCCTCAAAGTTAGCACAATTCCCCAAATCAGAAAGTAACAATTGTTGGAGAGGCTTTGGGGAGATAGGTACTCTCATCCACTGCTGATGAACCTGTAGGTATGTACAGGTATGGAAATCAATTTGGTTATATCTAAAACAGATAGAAATTGAGCTACTTTACAATCCAGCAATCCCCGCACTGGGCATATACCCAGAATAGGCAAGAAACAAACCACGGATAGACATCTGTGCTCCAATATTCATTGCAGCAATATTGACAATTGCAAGGAGTTGGAAACAACCCAAATTTCCATCAACAAAAGAATGGATCAAAAATACATGCATGGTACATAATATAATGGCGCACAACGCATCTCTAAAAAGCAGCAACAAATGCATGGAGTATATTGTCACATGGGAAGAACTGGAGGAAGTCATGGTAAGTGAAGTAAGCCAAGCACAAAAAGACAAGTACAATATGAGTCCAATGAGGTAAGTTTTAAAAAACAAAATAAAAACGGGACATAGGAGAAAAGCTACTATATACATATATCTCTGGAGTGAATTCCAGCAGCTTTGACAGGAGCTAAACTAAATCCAGGGATACATCCAGCAGCCAGCTAAATAAAATAGGGAATGAATGAGAGAGAGAAACAAGACACAGGTAAGTGGGGAGCAGGGCACTAATGCACCCAAGGGGAGGGCATTGTTTATTTTTCACAGGAAAGGGAGAGAGAAACCAGGATTCAACCTGATGCACCAAGATGTGAGCAAAACATACAGGCATGTACCAGGGAACCAATAGAAATGTCTGTAGGGCAAGACCCAGCACAACTATGTGGACATCCTCTCCTCCTCAGAAGATTGTACTTCAGAGTACAACACTAGGACTATAGCATTTAGAGAGGGATGTGTCGGATTAGAGCACATGGGAAAACTGAAAAGGGATGGAGAGGGAAGGGAGGACATCCTGGCTTTCCATGCCAGGATGATATTCCTAGTAGGAGCAGACAATGCACAGAGTCGACCTCAGGGCCAGCCCAACCAGGAGACACTGTCTCTCACTAAATCATAGCACTGTGAGGGGCACAACTGGAGACATATTATGGAAATAGTGCACAATCTGACCCCATCACTTTGGGGCTATTAAAGGCATGTAATAGAGCAGCAAGGAGACCAGCGTGATGAAATCTCTGGAAAATACCAAAAATAGACTTGGCACAGAGTGTGACACCCCATCAGATTTGACTGGAAAATACTCATAAAGACACAAAACAGACCTCAAACTATTGATAGTTTTCAATTTTTGTCAGTGGCTTTCTTTTTGTTGTTGTTTTATTGTTTTGTTGGTGTTGACATCCTTTATTGCTTTATTTGCCATTGCTTCTTTTGTTGTGCTTATTATGATATCTGCAGGTCTACCTAGATAAGCTAGGCAGAATAAATAGTTTGGAGATGAAAAGATGGGAACAATGTTTCCCTGGGATGTGGGACATGGGAAAAGGGGAGATGGGAGAAACGAACGGGGGTGGGGGTGGTGGAACAAACCTAGGGACAAGGGAACAACAAATGAACTGAAATCAATGGAGATCAGGGTGTAGGATGCTGAGTGGGGCTTAATTGAGGGCAATGTAACATTGAGGAATTGCTAAATGTGAATGAAGGCTGAAGAGGTGGTGGACAAGGGCGAAAGTAAAAGGAAATAGAGGAAAGAACCATGAGGCAAAGGACATTTTTAGAGACCTAAATACAGGCATGTGTATATATATATATATATATATATATATATATATATACACACACACACACACACATACATACACACATACACATACACACATACATATATTTAATGAGAAGGGAATAGAACTATGTATTCATATTTCTATATTAAGAATTACAGATGAACATTGGACCCCAACTTGAGTACTCCCCCAACACAAGAACACTTTGTTCTAATAATCCAGCATTTTGTGATGCTCACCTTTCCAACCTGATTGCTGAAGACAATATGGTTGCTTAAATAAATGTGGTGAAGAAAGCTGATGGTGCCCTGTTATCAAAAGATATAACATCTGTGGTCTTAAAGGCTTGAAGATAGACAACTGACCATGTAGGTGAGAAGCAACAAAGTCCACTTGGAAGAAGCACACCTGCCTGGCTTGTGTGATCATGAAGTGGGGATGGGATCAAGTGTCAGCAATCTATGACCCAGAACAAAATCATATTCAATGTGGATTGTAGGTGGGGAGAGGGCATGAATTGGAGACCTAATACTCATCTGCAGACAACTGGACAGTCCCTAATGGAGGGGTCACAGGGAAGAGATGAGTCAGTCAGGGTGCAGTATAGCACCAATGAAACACACAACTTTCCTCTAGTTTTTTGGTACTTCCTCTCCGCCCCCCCCCACCTTATGACCTAAAGTCTACCTTACAGATCAGTTTAGACCATCACGTGCACACTGCTACAGATAAGAGGCCACAACACAGGAAATCCAGGTAGGATAATGAGAGTAGAGATATCAGGGGGTTTAGGGAAGGATGTGGATAAAAAAGGGAATGAATCACAAGAATAAACCCATAGCAGGGGAATGAACAATGGAAACATGGCTGAGTGGCGATGGAGGATGATGTAGGATATGAAAATAATAATCTGTAACTTATCAAGTTTTCATGAGGGAAGGTATGTGAGGGAGGGAAGGCGAAGAAATGGGGAGCTGATATCAGGCACTCAAGTGGCAAAAGAATGCTTTGAAAATGATGACGGCAGAATATATGCAAAAGTGCTTGACGCATTGGATGAAGGGATAGACAGATTTCAAGAAGCGCATCACCTACCTGAATGAAAAGACTCATGGAGTCATAACACAAACAAATAGATCAGGTAATTACAATACTACCAATTGCAAAATGTTCAGGGCCAGATGGTGGCATTAGGAATTCTATCAAGCATCCAGCAAAGAGTTGAGGCCAATTCTACAGAAACTCCTCCAGAATAGAAAAAAGGACATTGAACTCTTACAAAATACTTATGAAGCACGCTTAACCTTGATACTAAAGTAGGCAAAGAAAGTAGCAGAAGAGAAAACTGTAGACCAATATCCCTTATGAACAAAGATGCTAGTTCTTGACAAATCTTGTCAATAGAACTCGACAAAATATCAAAAAGGAAAAAAAGGACATCATAATCAAGTGGAAGTCGTATCAGATTTTCAAGTAGGGTTCAACAATGGAAAACATCCCAATGTAATTCACCCTGTAAGTAAAACAAAAGCAAAGAATGATATTATTATATCAGTTGATGCAGGAAAGCCATTTGAAAAATTCCAACAATCATTCTTGTTAAAAATTCTCATCAACAAAGGAATAGAAAAGAGATCCCTCAACAAAACATAAAGGCCATGCATGCAAAACCAATGACCAGCATCTTACTCAATAGGAAGAAACTGAAAGCATTTGCCTTACTAAAGGGAAAGAGACAACAATGTCCATTATTACCACCTTTCTTTTGTATTGTGCTAGAAGTTTTAGCCAGAGCTATTAGATAACAAAATTAAATTAAAAGCATCCACAATGACAATGAAGACATAATAGTCTTTTAGCACATGATATATTTCTATATGCACAAAAATCCAAATGACATGAAATTTAATTTGTTGGAATGTTCAAAAACTTTCATGATAATTCAAGGCACAAGGTAGACATACAAAAATCCACCCGATGCCGATCTACAACAAACAGCACTCTCAAAAATATATCAAAAAATGATATCACTTATAATAACTACCCCAAAGATGAAAGATGTAGGAATAAATCTAACCAGAGAAACAAAAGATTTTGAAAAAACTGAAACTATAAAGCACTATTACAAGAAACCAAAACAGATCTAAATAAATGGAATATTATTCATTGCCATGAAAAGAAAGATAACATTGTGAAAATATTAATACTTCTCAAAGCAACCTAGAAGTATAATGGAATTCTAATTCAAAACTTTTCAAAATTCTTTAATGAGATGGAAAAACTAATTATCAACTTTATGTGGAGAGTAAAGAGAGTAGAATAGACAAAACACTATTAAAAAAGAGCAGTGTAGGAGACTTCTCATTTCCCTACCTGGTACAGCACAGTTACAGAAGCCAAAACAGCCTGGTACTGATACAACAATAGATATATACACGAATGGGACAGAATAGAGAACCCAGAAATAAGTACATTAAACAAGAGAAATGATCTCTTCAATAAAAACTGTTGACAAAACTGGATTTCCTTTTTCAAAAGAATGAAATATGATCCATACCTAGCTCTATATGCAAATATGTACACAAGATGGTTAAAATACTTAGAGAACTATCGAGGTCATCAATGAGAAAACATGAAAAACTTAAAAGTCATACATAATACATGGTACAAACACACTAACATACACAACATACACACAAAGAGAAAGTAGTGGTTTGAGGCCTAATAAAAATAAGGTACTTACGTCCATCAAAAGACCATACAAGAGTAATAAAAGGACCAACAGACTTGGAGGTGTCCCCACTCCCTCCCAGAAATGTTATATTGGTCAATGGATCAATTTCTAAAATTCATTAAAAAAATGCAATACCTCAACAAAAAAGACAACTTGTCCAATTAAAAAGTGTGAAGGGCACGGGAACAAAAAGTTCACTGAAGAAGACATTTAGGCATTCAACAAGCCTCTAAAGAAATACTCGAGATCACGAGATACCTTACTTCAGCATTAATTGTAAAGTTGAATGGTTGAGTATCACTTATTGATAAAGTGATTCTGTGTTTTCTTTCCATCTCCTTTTGATGCTCTTGCAACATTCAATATTTTGCTTATAGAATCTTTCAATCTTGAAATTCAAGGTATAATTTTTTTTTAGTTATTTCAGAGTAAGATATGCTGAGAGTGCTTCTTTTTTGGTTTTCTGCCTTTCAGTCTGCACATTTCATTAATTTTGACTTTATCTTCTTAAGCTGCCCTTTGAAATTTTCTATTCAGATTTTTAACGTCATTCTTTTTTCCATGTGCCTTAGCTAATCTATGATGAGGAGCAAACTTCAGAGTCTATTTTGACATCCAATTCGATATTCCTTTCTTTTCAGTTTTTAATGGCCTTTTGCTTTCTTTATGTGTAAAGTTCCTCATGTCATCCCACAGTTCATTATGTCCTCTGTCATTAGTGTTCAATGAGTCATATCTGTTCTTGATATGCTCTCAAATGTCAGAGGAGTTAATGTCAAGGCCATATTTTGACTCTAATGAGCTTCCCTTAGCAAAACTCTGAACTTCTAGGTGAGCAATTGACAGATTGTTTCTCTGTCAGATCCTGACCTGGTTTTAATTGGTGATGTTGAGTTTCTTCATTATCTCTTCTAATAGATCAACTTGATTTTTGTCTATAGTATCCAAAGAAATCCACACATTGAGTTTTTCTTTGGTTGCAACAAAGATAATTGTGTTTAATAAACTGCTGGTCTTTCAAAATTTTTATCATGCAACTTCTACCTTCCTTTCTATCTTCAAAGACATGTTTGGCAACCACTCTGCCTTGATCTTTGTTTCCAACTTTTTGTTGCAATCACCAGTAACTACCAATGCATCTGATTGCAGGTTTGATCAATTTCAGACAGAAGATATTGGTAGACTGCTTCGATTTTTTTTTCGCACTAACTTTTGTGGGTGATGTATTAATTTCAATAATAATCCTCTTTACTGGATTCACTTAGATGCAGATAGAATTGTACTTTAAAACATCTTAAAATAACATTTGGATGAGGAATTAAATATCATGTCTCTTTAATCTGTTATTTCTGGTATACTGAACCATATGATTTTTCTGATTCAAAATGGCCAACACCAGTTTAAGAGAGCTCATTAATGCCTAGAATGTTGGCCTTTATGTATTCCATTACACTTCTGACAATTTCCAATTTTTCTAAACTCACACATTGTACATCTAATTTCTACTTGTTAATAGATGTTCAAACTGCTTGTGTCTTATTAACAAAAAGGTCTTACAGCCTTTATTCCTGCAGGTTTTATTCCATCCCATGTCATTATGACCAACTTTAATTTGAGAAGGCAGGTCTTCCTCATTGATATTTTGAGTGTCTTCTGAGGCACTCATCTTCTGTCACTATCTCATATAATGTTGTCCTTATCATGAGGTTTACAGAATCCTACAGTATTTTGATGATATCCATAGTTTTCTGGTTGTTAAGCACCCTGAACTCAACACCTTATTCTTTCTCCATACTCTGTTATTACTCTGGAAACTGCTGAAAAATGATTTGCTTTTGGTGACCCTTCTGGTATTTGAAAATATCAATGTATCTTCCAGAATCACAGAAATACACAATAAATATCCATGAATCCATACTGTTTGAAATACACAACTGACTTAATTAACAAATAGGGAGAAGTGAACCTTTTCCATACAAGAGAATTCCGTATAATCAATGCATATTGTCCATCCTCAAGGATAACTCCCCACTTTCACATGTAGATTTCTTTAGTGCCATTCTTTAAAAGAGTATGAAAAGATGGAGAAGTGAATCATTTTATATTATAAGGAAGAAACCCAACCATTGCTCGATTAGCCAGGTAGACAAAGAAAACTTCAGTATGTACTCTTAATATGGGTGACGAGGCTTCCATATGCCTACATCCATAAGATATCCACTTTGACATATTCTCTTCTTCACCCAGATCTGTAACTGCAGTGTAATTATGAGAAAAAATATCAATTTCTGAAAGGCAGCACTCTACACAACAACGAGGCAGAATTCTTCAGAACAATTTTATTTCGTGGATTGATAATTGTGATAATTGACTCAAGGGATAACAGAAGTCAAATTATTGAATACTTTATGTGCTTCTGATGTATCCACATACTTTCAGGTTTGTCTTGTCCAAATTTGAAAACAGTGACATCTGTCCTGCATAATATGGTTACTAGTTAAATTATTCCTACTCTTCAGAAAGATGTGGTTTTTCTTTTGCAATGAAAGTTTTAGTTTACAAATATTCAAATTTAGCCTTTTTTCTTACCTTATGAAATAAATTAAAAGACTGATTGGCCAGCATGAAGAAAACATTATAGACTAATTCATACAATAAAGATTTAAAAGTTGCAACAGATATTGCACATTTTTATTATATAGTCTTCTGAAGAATGTGAGAAAGTGAGTCTTCACAATATATAGAAAGAGACCATACAAAATTGTGGAAAGGGAAGACTTTCTGTGCTTCTCACATAATTAAATAAAATACAATAAATAGATCTAATCTTTGCTTAGTGTATTTTCAGTTAATAAAGTGGTAGATATGCATAAAGGGATAATAGTTTCAACTTGCCAGCATTCTCCTTTTGTTTCCAAAGAAAGGCTTTGTTTATTCAGTTGTGCCAGTTTCCTGGTCCCATGTTACTTAAAACCACAAAGAAATTATTTTTCATTCACAATATTCTTAGTCTCAGGTTTGGTATCCAGAGTGGCATGAGTGCTTCTTGCAATGCATTCATGGGTTCCCAACTTTATCATTAAGCACCCTCTATAGATGTGAAAGAGTGGCCAGGTAGGCCACCATCAGCTGGTCATTGATGTTGTCCTTGAGTGGAGTCTCAAAGTTATCAGGAATGATTTGAGGTATTTGGTTAAACCAATTAGTCTAGAAGCACTCCATGATCATGCCAGCTGACACCTTTCCAGATAGAACATCCTTTGTGTATTGTAACTCTGGACTTAGGGCATCATAGGTGTGGGCTGACATCCTGCCAGCTTGATGCAGGTCACTTGAGAACTGGATCCTGATTGGGGCAAAAACAAGGCTTCATAATCAGATCAACTGATTCATGTGTGTCACTGTCTGAGGTGTGCAAATCACCTCCATGTTCCTCTCAGGGACACCCATTAAAGTGCTGGCAAAGGTCTTGCTGCTCAGACGACCTTTTGGAAGGCTACTATCCACAGTGAGGTGAAGGGATTGGGGGCCTCTCAACTGTAGTAGTCATAGATCAGCATAGAAAGTTCTGTGATGTCAAAGTGTACCTGCTTAAGAAGAGTGCATTGGGGAGCTTTTCTTGTGTAATTCACCCATGCCCAACAGCCACCTCACCTCCTGACTCATTGTCAGACACTGAAAAGCACTAGCTGTTTTCCATTAAGCTCTTGGTGACAGTTCCGAGCAGCGTCCCAATAACTCAGGTTCAAAGTGATCCACAATAAAGCTAAAATGACCCAATGCACCTGGACCTCAAGGCCACCAGGGAAAAACCCTAGGAAAGCAGGCCTGAGCAACAGTGCTGTGGTCTGTGCTAGACTTGCCCTGAAGCAGTTTTCTGGGTCTGGGACAGAGGCTAGAGGAGAAGCCTTCTCTGCTGCCTCAGGTGGTGCTAAGACTGGAATGGCCAGGGTGACCAAGACCAGCATTCTCCTTAAAGGCACCTTCTCTAGGATTTTGGTGTATCAGAATATCTGAATAGTGATTGAGAACAATCTCATTATGACAAGGAAACAAAACCTATATGATAAATGGATGCTTCAAGTAATTATGTATGACATGTTTGGGATCAAACAAAATATAAGTGGAACACAGAATTACATCTTTCCATTAGTAAATTTAACATGCAAACATGTGGCTTCAAAATTTTATATCTAGCAAATCAATGTTAATAATTTAGGCGTTATCAATTATGCAGTTTTGCTTTATTTAATGTATTAATTAGGTTTATCGTTTTTGTGAGAACCATATGCATTAAAGTTTATCTCCAGTTTTAAGTTTGAGCATAACTAAAGTATAATCATAGTGCAAAGATATACAGTTATATTCTGATTAGCTGCCATCGACTGCCATTAGCTGACTCATGGTGACTGTATGTACAATGAGATCAGACAGTAGCTATCAATATAGAAATGTGTTTTCTTTTTGCTCCTGAGTTTTATTAGTTTATTTTTCCCTTCCCCCTGACTCAAGTCCATATGTGGGTAGAGATTTATCTTCTTTTCTCCTCTCTCCCCTGGTCAAAGAAGAATATTTCTGCTGCCATGAAATCTTTGCTTGAATTTTTATAATAGTGGTTTTGTATCACATTTGTTTTTCTGTGATTGAATTATTTCACTCAGCAAGTGAGCTCCATGCTTATTCATATTAAGAAGTGTTTTACAGAACCTAAATGCCCATCAATGGAAGAGTAGATAAAACAAATCTATTGTGCCGACACAATAGGATACTACACTGCATAAATACATTTTAAAACTTGTATCAAAGTATTTCAACATAATTTATAGATGATAACCCTTGTGCTAATGTCTGTAGTTAAGGTGTTTTCTCTTATATTTGATAAATATGATACCTTCTCCTGCTTTTAAAAAACAGCATCATCTAATTGCAGAGAGGCAACAGCAATGAACTCATCATTTTTATTTCAAAGCTTTTCACCACCTACTCAGATAAGATGGAGTTTAAGCAGCAGTCTAAAATATTTACGCCCGACATTCTCCTCTAGGAATATATCCTCAAATTCTTTCTCAAGTTTCAAAAGCTCCCCTGGGAGAAATCTTATTAAAGTAAAATTGCCTTGAGCTTACACCTCCTATCCAGTCACTCATAGAGATGGAAGCTCTTAACCCAGCTGTAAACTAGAACCACCTAGGTCACTTGAAAACTAGCCCATCTTGAGCTATTTTGATTTAATTTATTTCACCTGGAGGGTGAATGATACCTTTTATATGTTCTAATTAAAAAGCCAACCTTAGAATCCCTGGAATTGAAAGTGGAGGAGCGCTTTTGATCTGTATATTAATACCACATAGGGTGCTCTTAAAATACTGATGTAGCCACAATAACACATAACTCAAAACAAAAATAAGGATGCCAGACACCCACCCACAGAGCTTCTGGTTTTATGAGTCTGGGGTGGGGCCCCATGTACTGGTTTTCTGTTTTTCAAAGTTCTTTCAGATGTTTCTAAGGTGATGTTAGGACTGAGAACCATTGATCTTAAAGTTTAAATCTGAACACCTGGCCATGTTATTTTGGCTACTATAAAATACGAAAATCCTCATCAAATTTGTATTTTGTGTTTGTGGTGAGGATGTTGTTCATTGCATTTCATAGTGCAAGAAGCAAAAAGAACCATGCTATTACTGGAAAGAGAGAAAAAAGATGTTTTTCTTGCACTGGAACTCAGCATTAATGCTGAAAACTATTGTGCCATATTTGTGACCACATTTAGGCTATGTGACATGCAGTTTGTACACAAATGTAATATTTCTATCTTCTGTTTGGTTTATCCTGCCCACCCCAAATCTCTATTTGCTTTATAGGGGTCCTCACTGTCTTGTCTTTTGTGCGTGTGTGTGGGGGGGGCACGTCTTGTTTTTTTGAAAAAGCTTTTGTAAGTAACTTCTTTAGCCTAAGATAGATAAAGGAAAGGAAAGAAAATGGTTATAGAGAAAATCAAATATTTCTATAAGACACACTCTGTGTACAGAGAAAACCTAAATATACTCAATACAAGTGCATGCAAGTTGGAGAAAAATGATTTGATCCACTGCTCATTAATATTATAAACACTTTGCATTGATTTTAGAGAATCCAAGTACGTTCTTGGAATTGAGTATGGATGTGTGTATATATATATGTTTTATTGAGATATAATTAACATTTCATACATTTCAATAATTCAGTTATATTAAATTAAAAAATTACTTATCAGACAAGATGCTAATGATAAACATTGTAGTTTGTTCCTGAGAAATAAAAACCACATTTCCCAAAGGGAAAACAAGAATTCTATAAGCCAGCTGCCCAATGCATTGGTGTTCCAAAATGGTTGGATAGTGCTGAATATCTTGATTTGCAGTCTTTTGTATAATTCCCCATGCTCTTTCTCACTCTCATTTTGCTCAAGGTCTTCCATTTATATTAGATACTAGCTGTCTTGGGTTTCTGAATTTTTATCCTAACAGACTTCTATGTTTGGGATACTTTTTATGCTCTCTTGGCATGATTATCTGGACACTTCTTATTCAAGTTCCAGATCATAACATAAATTTTATTTTCTCATCTCCTTTATTGACTCCATAATTAAAGTATCTTCTTTTTGTTTATGTCCTATGTATTGTATTCATTACATTCATTACATTTTCATTCATTACATTTAGAACTATGTTAGAATGGGTAATTATGCATATTTTATAATTATTTGGTTAAGATTTCTTATTTTGTCTAAAATGTAAACATTGTGAGGGCATCAGATAGAGTGAGAATTAGAAAACAAGTTCTAACATAGGATGGGGACCAATTCAAAGACCAATCTCTTCAATAATGTTGAGTTAAGGAGTTCAACTTTTATCTTTAAGACCTGGAGGGATATTGGTAAGTTTAAAGTAAGGTAGTAGCATATTCATCATTTGACAATAGTCATTTTGATTCCCCAGGGGAATATGGATCAATAAAGAATAAGGGGAGAATATGGATCAGAGAGGACCAAGGCAGGACAACTGAATATTATTGACATGTTTATCAGACTGAAAGCAATCAAACAATTAAAATAAAGTATTAATCATTATCTTAGTTCTATGAAGCAGAATGTGAGGTAGAGATTAGTAGGCATGATGTTCATTATAAAATGTTCTTTGTAAGGTGACCAGATGTATTGCTTTTTAATAATTTAACAATGTCCTGCAGCATTTTAAAATTAAAATAAATATATTACAACACTATTTTGGGATTCTATAAAAATTTTTGTTGCTTCATATTGACCACATTTTTAATCGAGGACCCACCGACCCTACCCCACCGGTCAATGGTGTCTCACTTAAAATCTGGTCACTTAAGGTCAAAACTGAGAAAAAGGAAGAAAGCAGATTAGACCTAAGGAGAAGTTCAACTCTGTTGCAGAGCAGGTGACAAATGCACTCTGTAGCTTCAATAGCCACTTCATGTAGGAGGCTAGGTCTTTATACCGCATGTCAAATCCCATAATTGGATATGGACTTACCCAGGAACAGGACATGGCTCGAGGAAAATAGTTGTTATCAGACCATGTTTAAAGGAGATGACAGTTGAGAATTTTCTGCATATCGTTCTCTCATAGGCTTGAAGGATTGAAGGAATAATGAATCCTTCATTTCAAAATGGGCATCTGAGTGAAGGATGACAGTGCCCACCGAGGGATATAGTTACTGAAGGGAGTGAAAGAGCAGAACTTCATGGGGTAAGCACAAACCGGCCATACTCACTGCCACTGTTGAGTGGACAAAGACTCAGACCCTACAGGAAAAGGTAAAATTGTCCCTTGAATTTCCAAAATATAACTCTTTTTAAAAAAAAATAATAAGTCATTTTATTGAGAATTCTTACAGCTTTTGTAATAATCCTACATAAATTTTATCAAACACATTTATACATATGCTGTCATCATCATTTTCAAGCATTTTCTTTGTGCTAAAACTTTGCATTAGCTTCTCTTTTCTCTCTCCTTCATCCACACCTTTCAACTTCATGGACCTCTAAAATTTATAAGTTATTATTATTTGCATATGTCACACCATCTGCTGTCTCCCTTCACCCAGGTTTCTGTTGTTCCTTCCCCTTTTGGATGGGGTATTCATATGTCAATCATTATAATCAGTACCCCCCCACACACACGTTTGGTATCCCCTCCTCGCCAATAGTTCATGGTATTGCTACTCACATTAATGTTCCTGAGGGGGTTATCCATTCTTTATTCCATGTGTGGAGGGCTCTTATGTATACCAGTACACATGCTTCTGTCTAGCCAGGTTTGTAAAGTAGAACTAAGGTCATGATAGTGGGAGTAAAGAAGCATTCAAGAACTAGAGGAGTGTTGTGGGTTCTGGAGATACTGTACTATACCTTGACTTTTTTATACTTTCCTTGTGACCTTTCTTTGAAGGAATGACCAAATGTCTATAGATGAGCATTGGGTCTCCACACAGACCCCATTATTTGCATAAGTATGTTTGTTTGTTTTGGGTCTTCTGATGCCTGATACCTAGTCATGTTGACATGTCACAGGCTGGTATGCTTCTTCCATGTGGACTTTGTTGCTTCCCTACTATATGGCTGCTTGTTTAGCTTAAAGCCTTTAAGAACCAATGTACTGTAACTTTTAATAGCCAGTCACCACCAGCCTTTTCACCATATTTGCTTATGCACCCATTTTCACTTCAGTGAACATGTTGCAGGTGAGCATCACAAAATGCCAGGTTATTAGGAAATAAAAGTGTTCCTGTGTTGAGGGCATAGTTGGGTATAAACCTACTATCTGTATGTTACTTTAATACTTACCATTTAAATATATATTTATAGACTTTTATCTCTTATATATTAATATATTTACATATGGGTATGCATATATTTTACCTCTATAAATATCGTTTACCTCCTAGTTCCTTCATTTATTTCTTTATACTTTCTTCCTGTCCCTCTATCATGTTTGACCTTCATTTGACTCACAGTGCTTTCTCTTGGTTATATTGGACTTGATTAAACCCCATCAAACATTCTATGCCCTCCTCACCATTGGTTTTAGATTTTTTGTTCCCTTGTCCCTGGGTTTGTTGACTCATCCCTCGCTTTCTCCCACCTCCTCCTCTGCCATGTGCCTCTCCAACACCCCTGCATAAGTCCCTGTTGTTTTCTTCTCAAGTCCCTGTTGTATCCTGCCTATCCTATATGGATAGGTATGAGAAAAAGAAAGAAAGAAAATTCAAAAGCCTACAAACAGCTCCAGGTCTGACTGCTGAGCCTTCTGAATGTTTTCTATTCAGAAGTGTCATGACCTTCCCACTGTCATGGTGAACTGCCATGGCCTGCTCTTTGATTCTGATGTCTATTTTCAGGATACCTTGGGTACGTCATTGTTTTGCTCTCCTTTCTGCTTTGTTAGGCTCTCTTTGTGGTTTGTTCTGATGTGAGGCTCAGACAAGACACACTTCCCATACTATGTCTCTAGTGCTATCTCCAAAATGTGTGAATCAGGGAGGGGGCATCATGCTTCTTGATGGAACCGGTCCCATGGTCCTGGTCCTCTCCGTGCATTGACTGCTTCATGCAGGAATGTTGTCCTTGAGATTTGGTGACAGCATATTAAAGGTGCATCATAGGGGAAAGTGGCAGTTCTCCCCAAGACCACAAGGAGCAAACTAAGAAGGAGCAAGAAAGAGAGGTAGAGAGAAAGGAGAGAGAAAGAAGGAGAGAGTGAGAAAGAACCACAACCAAACTGTTATTCTTTATGCTAGTGAAAACCCCATCTTTCTCCTGAAGAGTGGCTGGCAGTTTCACACTGTGACCTTTCAAATAGCAGGACAGTATGTACAACAGGAAATGAATACATCACCAGGACTCTGGCAAACACAAGTGAGTAAAGAGACAGATACCTACATTATAAATAATGGATTCAGGAGGTAACATAAGTTATGGCCATGAGTGAGACTCTATAGAGAAAAGATCAAAGTGACAAAAATTGATGTACATCTGGAAACCTTGAGTAGTAGTTTAAAAGCAAGCAGACCTAACCAAAGATGACAAGAAGGAATGTAAATTTCTCCAGAAGAAATATAGCCTCAAAATGAGGAGGTAGAGAAGTAGGAATCTCAGTATTGCAGGTAAGGCAAATGAGGCAAATCTTAACAGCAAGCCTTTACTGGATGTTTGTGCTGGATCAGTTACTTTGCACTCATTCCACAAATGTAATATTCAAAGTGAATTTATAAAATGGTGTTACCACAATTATGTTATTTTTAACAATGTAATTTAGAGGCTCAAGGATGTATTGAAAATCGCAGGATAATGAAGCCAGCCAAGATGGAAACAAATCTCTCTCCAAAGCACATCCCTTGTCAACTAAGTAATACTGCCCCCACTAAGAGGTGGGAATTGTGTTATGTGTGAGGAAAAATAATAAATGATATGGTCAGGTAAGTAAAAATAATAAAATATTCTTTGGAGTTAGCATCTAGAAAGTTCACCTTTCTAGTACAGCTTTACAGAGGACCATGGTGAAAAAGACGTATTGTGGAGGAGTGGCGCCTATATGAGCTGTCAAAGGACATATGGAGATCAATAGTAGAAAATAAGATCTAGCAAAAAGAATTTTAAAATGAAAGAAAATTTAGTATGTTTGTGTTCCTGTTATGTTTATTTTCATGCTATGGTCAACCGAGAGCAAAAATAGATACAGTTAAGGGAGAGCATGATCAATAGAGCAAAGTTCTCTGAGGATGCAAAAGGCTGCAACTCACTGCAGAATTAGAAAAGGAGGTCTTTTCTATGCCTATATATGAAAGAAAGAAAGTTTTTAAACTTGGATTTGGCTCTGAGAGGTAAGAGACAAGAACTCCTACCTTATGTATGTGTGTTAGTCTAGGTAGACTAGAGAAACGCATCCATAGAAACTCATGTGTATATAAGAGAGAGTTTTATATCAAGGGCAATTGTACACTTTTGATGTAAGAAAGCATCCCAACCCATTCCAGTCTGAGCCCATATGTCCGATCTTAGCCCAAATGTCTGATAAAAATCTAGTTTTCGTCAGACTCACAAAACATATGGAATAACATCAAATGCAGGGAGACAACAGGCTAGTGGATGTGAAGTCTTGTGGGTCCAGGGGTATTGCACACATCTCAGCACTGGCAGGGGTCTGTGTGTGGCTTATCAGTTCCAAAGGCATGGGGACCTATCAGCGTAGTGCCATGGGTCTTGTCAGTAGAACATCTCCAATGCAGTGAGTGGAGAGAGAAGTGTCTCCCCCCTCCAAGAAGGAATACAGGATTTCCCAGATTTCTCAGGAGAAGGCCATAAGCAGAGGTCTCATTGGCTATGATCCTATTGCCAAACTAGACTCTACCCCCTTACTCTTAATCCTCTAAAGTCCCAAATTGATATCAGATTATGTAACTACCACAGCATATCTCTAAGATTACTTTTACACTTAGGATGTACTTCCACATTTTAAGTAAATATATACAGTCACTTGTATCTATTTGTTATACAGGCTACACGCTTTAGCTGGTGAAAAATTATACAGTTGGAAAAGAACAAATTGGTTACTACTAGAACAAATTGAAGCTAGAATACAGATGAAATAGAATCTGGGAGAGGGAAAAGAATGAGGAAGAAGAACTGGAAGTAACACGTCAGAGTACTACAGGACATTCCTGCCAGGGTGGGTATCATTAATTACAGCAATTCCTCAGTAACCCGAATCAAAGCACCAAGGAAATCCTTCTTCCTGAATTGAGGTTACAACGGCACTGAAGTCATTTGTTTCCTCCATTACTCATACTTTACAAGAGGAGTTCTCATTCATCTTAAAAACTCAAGACTTTTCATATCTCTTAATTCAATTCATGAGCATTTAAAAAGTCAATCATGTCAGATGACCCAATGGAGAAGAGCTTTTTAAATTATTGTGTTTCCAAATGTGAGTAGGCCTGGTGCATTTACTTGTGAATACTTTTTGTCATCAAATTTATTATCTTGTGGTGGTAGGAAAACAAGAGAGTGAAGGAACATTCTTCCCAGATTAAGTCCTCCAGTCTGTGTCCAATAGCTTGAAGTCATAGGCAAGGATGGCAACATAACCCTTGACATTTGAAATGGTTTGATTAGAGATTTACTTGCTTTAAAATCAATAGAAAATGTGGAATGTTAAATTAAGTTTCAGTACAATTCATGTGAAGAAATATAAAAATGCACTTCTCCCTCCTGTTTTAAGTCATCCTAGGTCAGTGGTTCTCCACCTTCCTTATGCCACAACAGTTTAATACTGTTCCTCATGTTGTGATGAATCCCAAAATTATTTTTGTTGCTACTTCATAACTGTAATTTTGCTATTGTTATGAACCAGGCGACCTCTGTGAAAGGGTCATTCAGCCCCAGAATGGTCACGCTGCACAGTGTGAGAACCACTGCCCTAGCTAGAAGTAATAAGTGAATGAGCTAGAGGGGTTTATTCCTGGAGCAGCGACTCCACCCTCACGGAACTTTTGGGCTTCCCTAAATGCAAGTCTAGAAAATTAAAGACTTAAGTGTCATGAGTATCAGGTACTTTGTAGACCTAAGCACTTTCTATTCCTTAAATTTTAAATGATTACCTAAATATTCCCAAAAGTTATTGTTAAATTGTTCCATTAAAAAAAATCAGCCAACGCTATAGTTTTAGTAAATATAATGTATGCTAAGCTGCCGTTGATAATAAAGCTAAAGAAAGTTTGCATTTTAAAGTTTATTTTATGAGAGAGGAGGAGATGTTAGTTAAAAGGCATTTTATGAGTATCAATAAAGTCAAATCAATTATAAGGACTGTCTCTAAGATTTTCTAAACTTAAAAAGGAAATTGTCAAATTTTGATGTCTATGTTCAGGATGTCTTCTCTAAATTACAAAGTAACACTTTAGTAGAAATCATGACTTTATTTTAATACATAAGGATTTCTACCTAGAGTCTTTATTTAATGAACCAAGTTAGGCTGATGAATCAAATTAAAGAAATGTCTCTTAGACTAAAAGAAAGTAATAGGTCATCTCATTTCCAAAGTATATTTAAATGCTATCTGAAGAATTGGAAAAGCTTTAGGGTTGTCTTCAGTTGTGACTGAGTACATGTACGTATTTACAATTCCACAGGAGAGTGACTTTTAGGCAGGAAGTCTGAAGCTCTGTAATTAGCTGAATCCACAATGAAAGCTTTGACACGTAATTACAACATTGCTAAGACAATAATAATATGAGGAATACTGAAGTTGAAGGTAGTGTTTCCTGACACACCTCTGACTGCTTCTTATTGGCTGGGAAGTAATTATATATGACTACTAAATAATCCATAGTGAAATGAATGTGTGCCTACAGAGGTAAAATGCATTTGCAACAGGTACGTCTAGTTCCTCTCAGTGTTGTCACAGCCGCTGATTTTCCCTGGAGCACGATGGGCTGCGACAGTGGAGAAGAGCATCTGAGACTGCTCTAGACTCCAGGAGGCCTCTGCTTTCTACGTCCTGAGAATCCCCAGCAAGTCTAGATTGGCCCAATCTTCAAGGTAAAGGAGATGGCATTTTACCCGCTGCAAATTGCTGGCCTGGTACTTGGGTTGCTTGCCACCGTTGGGACTCTTGCCACCACCCTTCTGCCTCAATGGAGAGTATCAGCCTTTGTAGGCAGCAACATTGTTGTCTTTGAAAGAATATGGGAAGGCCTGTGGATGAACTGCATTCGACAAGCCCGGGTCCGGCTACAGTGCAAATTTTACAGTTCCATCCTGGCGCTTCCCCCTGCTCTGGAAACGGCCCGGGCGCTCATGTGTGTATCGGTGGCTCTCTCATTAATTGCTCTCCTGATTGGCATCTGCGGCATGAAGCGGATCCAGTGCACGGGGTCTAATGAGAGGGTCAAAGCATACCTCCTGGGTACCTCTGGAGTTCTCTTTATCCTGACAGGCCTCTTCGTTCTGATTCCAGTGTGCTGGACAGCCCATCACATCATCCGGGATTTTTACAACCCAGCTGTGCTCGCAGGTCAGAAACGAGAGCTGGGAGTGGCGCTTTTTCTTGGCTGGACTAGTGCGGTTGTCCTATTCATAGCAGGGGGTCTGCTCTGCGGGTTCTGCTGTTGCAACAGAAAGAAGCAAAGATTCCGATATCCAGCCCCTGCATACCCCGTGCCACAAGCAAATAAGCCAAGAAACACTACGATGCTTACTAAGACCTCTACCAGTTACGTCTAACGCCTGCTTTCAACTCGGACACGAGATGACAGTGCGTGTGTATTTATAAAGTCCTTGAGAGGCACTGTAAGTACATCAGGCAGTAGGAGAACTTGCTCTATGACTGGATTTGAGCTGGAGATTTGGACTGGTTTGTCACCTGTATTATTCCAAATGACATACTTTGAATGTTCTGGCTTGAAGTATATTAAATGGGTTTATTTGTGTTGGACTCCACCCATTTCCATTTCAATAATCTAAAATCAAGCGTATCTAAAAATAAAGTAGTGGCTATTCTTTTTAAGAATCATGTCTTATATTCTAATAAATGTAAATCCTATTGCAATTTATGAGTCATAGCAGCAAAACACCTAATACAATAAATTAGGTTTATTTAGTTTGTCCTTCAATTTGGTTCCAACAAGAACATATTTACTAAATTGTAACTTCTTTTTTAATACTTATCCTGAAAAATTTAGGACCTAATAAATGATCTTACTTAAATTTATCAAAATGTAGGAATACTTATCTAATGAAAGCATTTGGTATTTCTTTAAAAAATTCAAATGTGCTAAAAATAAAACACTTTTAAATAGAAATGGGACATATGATTTCTCTTAGAGACTTTAAGATGATGGGTTTTTATTCTGTTACACTTACAGCTATATTTTCAAAGAAAATCACTTTATAAATAAATATTCATATGCCTTTTCATAACATGTGTTTTCTAAATGGAAGCGCATAGAAGACCCGCTTTATTAATTAACCAGGTCAGTCAGAAGCTATGACTACTCATTTCTCTCTTAGAGGAAGCATGGTCCAAATGAGGAAAAGAGTTTACATGTTGAAGAGAATTGTTTCTGTTTCATGAGGTATTTCTATCTATCTATCTATCTATCTATCTATCTATCTATCTATCTATCATCTATCTATCATCTATCTATCATTTATCATCATCATCATCTATCTATCCTCTCTCATCTCTCTAATGGATACATAGGCATGGCCAATGAGTTTGTTTTTCTTGAATTATATAAACCATTATCTTAGTTTTCACTTCCCATTTGTAACAATGACATCAAGGTTGGAAATAGGAGGCTAGTGGGCTAGGACTCAATGGGGGCTAGAAAAGGTTTATGGGAAAAGGCCATCCTATGGATTACTTTTTACTATCTCTAGTAGTTTGTGAATTAATCAATGTTTACTTCTGCAATTTTAACTATGCAGAAATGTGTTTATTTATTTTCTTATTAAATATGTATAATTTACATTAAGTATTCTTAAGGAAAATATGAATTTATTCAGCAAACCCTTGTGTATCTAAGCTTATTATAAAAATACAAACAGCATATTTTAAAGCTGTTGGCATATTTGAGATCAAAGTTCTATCCTGAAAACATTACTTAGCAATTCTGAGACACAGAAACAGATAAAATTCAAGATGAGCTTTTAATATCAAACCTTCATACCTATGTAAGAACCATGGTTGAGACTTCAGTATGTCAAATGCTTGGTCAAATGACAGTATTATAAACATTTGTAATATTCTGATTAAAAGTACAAATGCTTGGCTTTTATTTACAAGTGTATATATATATATTTACATAATAGGAAAATTCAGTTTTTAAGATTTTTCCTAAGATTGTATTTTACTTCAAACGTTAATTGCTTATATTAGATTTATAATTTCTCCCTTCACAATAAGTTTGCATTATGTGATTTTGCTGTTGTTGCTCTGTTGATAAAATTGGATGTATTGTAAAAGGACTCATTTATCTTATACAAGCAAATAAGTAAGACATCAAGAGAAACAAGATATATGATTAAAGGTTGTCATGGAATCATTTGTCTTACTCTTTGGTTTTCCAGAAGAGGTAATTAGCTTTGTGAGGATGTATTTCTTAGTCTAAATGAGGCATGTTATCCTGCTGGTCGGAGGATCAAAGTGTAAAAAGTGCAACATTGCATAGAATCAAAAGATTATTAGCAAAAACATTAACTCTTAGATACAAAGGAAAATTTTAGCAACTAGGAATAACTTTTTAATTCTTCATCTTTAGGAAAAAATGGTTTCTACCTCCCCTAACCTGTTATTTTTCTTTTCCATCATTCTCCCTGCTTACCAGAAAGGCATTTTGATGCTGCTCAGTGATTTTAAAGGTGCATTATAAATCTTCATGTTACCCCATAAACCCATGTATAGAAAATATGCATCTCATTTACTTATTTATTTTTAACTTAAGGTAAACTCAACTTTGTGGATCCTTTCCCACATGTTACAAAGTTCTTAGAACTCAATATGAGTTTGCCGCTGTTTGGGATGCTGGGCTCAGGGGCCAATGTAGCACCAGGGAAGAGCTCTCGATTAGTGACTCCGCAGGTTACTGAAAGGTGGCCTGATGTTGCGTTTAGGCTTTGCAGTCCTCAGGACTGTTTGCCATGTTTGGATGGTTTTCGTGTTGAACTGCTTAGATGAGTGAATTTCAACACAGACTCCAGCTAGAATTCCTTGGAGCACTTGGATAAGTACCCAAACCACTCGTGTTCAAACCTGACAGACTAATGCCACCATTCATAGATATGTTGATCTGATTTACTGTGTCTAGAGAAGCAGTGGACAAAATTGCTTCTTCTATCCTAAAATTTATTTTTTAACATCACCGCTATAAACTTCCTTGTCTGTTGCCATTGCAAATACGTTCTAAAAAATTATAAAGGCTGTTTTCAGGACAATCACGAAAGTGCATAGAAAACACAGAAATGAATTCAACTAATTTTGTTTTTAGTTTTCCTCCATATTCAGTTGAAACTGTACACTGTTGACCACCTTTTATAGTGGAAATCAAGGAAGGAGCATAATATAAAAAGGAAAGAATAACTTTACACAATGCTATTCAACTATGCATGGACGAAGATAAGAAACTTTCTGAAACTTAAATTTTCATAGATATATACTAATGCTTCTTTTTCAATTGTGAAATCATGTTGTATTTAAAGAGGACTTTGCGAGTTCACTTGGTCTTCATAAACACCATAGAAGATGGAGAGCATAGAACAGCAGTTTGCAACTCAGGGAACAGAAACTTCTAAGATTATATGACATGGCTGAAGTCACAACATTAGCACACAGGAGTTACATGGCAGACGTAAAACTCTAGGTCATTCTTCCTAGATGACAAGCTCCCTTAGAACATTGTAGTCCTGAAGAAGCCTCCACCGACAAATACCTGGTGGCTGCTCGAGAGGCACATTAGTCAGGAATCAAACCTGGTTTCCTACATGGAGGAATTTCTACCACTGAATCACCACTGCTCCCCATTCAGCACATGTTAGAAGCTGCCTAGTTAGCTCCAGCTCCTGCAGAGCTTATGTACACCAGAAGGAAGCATTATCTGGTTCTGTGGTGTTTTCGCAATTGTTCTGTTTTGCGTGGGTGGATTCTTGCAGTCACTATATCAATAGATGTAAGTAAACATTTAACAGATGCTTGCAAAATGATAAACAACTTGCCTGCCTCCTAATAGTCTGAGGTTTCCCTCTTCCTCCAGAGAAGTAATAAGACAGTCAAACTCAGAAAGTTTAGGGAAGAAGAAGAAAATTCTTGATCTTGGAGTCTGAAAAGCACAAAATGCTGGAAGATAGTGGGCAAAAGTTGCCTGGCTCAGTTCATCCAGGCTGCCAAGCCTTCTAAATTATGAAATAATTTCCTTCAAATAAACACAAAGATGAAATTCTTAAAAAGGATGATTACAAGTTTTGAAATATCAGTGCACTTTAGAGGAAATGGTCATCTAGTCTAGTGGTGTTAAAAGAAATGATAGTCTCAAATGAGTGTGAGAATCTAAGGGTGGAAATGAAAATACCTAAGGAGAGGGACTAAGGAACAATGCTAACTGTTGCAGTTGTTACAAACATCAATTATAAATACAGTGAAATGTGAAGTTCATTTTTTATCGTCTTCCACTCTTGTCCTTCTAAATTATGAGTCTGTCAATGATAAAGTACACCTGCTCAAAAGAAGAATATGTATTCACATATTCATGCTGTGCTAGGTTCTAAACAATTATTGTTTTTGGAATAATATAGAGAAATAGTCAAGAGATGAAAATTGGTGGAAAAAACATTATAGAGAGTATATAGGTAGATTATAGATGGATAGATATTACCTCTATTAGTGACTCCCTAATGCATATGTACTTGGTTGTATGACTTCATTTCAAGAGAATGTAGGGGAGTTTTTCCTAGATTCTCATTCAGCAGGTCATGGTTTTCAAATAATATTCTTAGCCACAATACCCCATTATCTAATTTTTTAATAAAAATAAAAATCCCAGTTCCCGTTCAATGACAGGATTAAAGAAAGTCCCTCAGTTTCTCTGTATTCTCAGTCTTTGTGTCACAAGAACTACAGGCACAAGTGATAAACTAGCTAGCTTGAATTATTCTAATCTGAATTTATGAATTTAGTGATATCTTCAGAGTAATGTCTATAAAAACAATAAAATATATGATTAAATGATAAATAATAAATATGGGTTATCTTGAAGCTTATTGTTGAAAAACATCTATCCTAACGAGGATTATTATTTTTTGTTGTTGCTGTTTTTGTTTTTTGGGGGGCATCACTGCCCTCTGGTAGGAGTGGGAGGCCCAGCCTTGCTCCTGGAGAGCTGCTGCTGGATTTGAACCTCCAAGCCAGTGGGCCGCAGTCCTGCACTCAACAACTACGCCACCGGGGCTCAGCCCCAGGTTTATTATTTTAAAATATGATTTGCCTTGGTGATCACACATGCTAGGCAGATACCTGAGGCTATTGTCCCTAAGGCATAAGGTCACTATGACTGGGAATGAACAGCATGGCAGGGTGCTTACACATTTTTAGAGCAGTCCTGATAGGGTGGTGGGTTAAGTGCTGGGCTGCTCACAGCATGGTCAGGGATTTGAAATTCTCTTTGATCCAAAAGAAAAGGATGAGGCCTTTTGTCTCATAAAGATTTATGAGCCTTGGAAACTCACAGGGCAGTTCTACTCCGCCCTTCTCAGATTTCAATAGGTGGGAATTGACTCAGTGACACTGTGTTTGGAGTTTATGTTTCCTGGTGTTCGGCTGCTTCCAACTAGATTTGGCCTACACAGGGTATGAGTGAGGGATGGATGGACACAAGAATTTCTCCCCTTCTCTCTGCTTTGGGTGATTCTTCCAGCGGTGTCTTTCATTTTTCCTTACATCTGCAGTCACAGGAACCTCACCCCTGGGATTCAATAACACTACCTTTCTTTTTGCTCCCACTTCCTCAGAACTGTGAGTATGACCAGGAGGCCCAGGAGTCCATTTCCATTCATAGAGACTCCGTACAACAAAGTAGACCTGCCGTGTAGAATTTTCTGGGCCATAATCCTAATGGAAGCTGCTCACTGGTCTTTCTTCTGTGGAACTAATGGGTAGGTTCCACAAGCAAAGATATCAGCGAGAGCCAAGTACTTACTTCTTGTTTCACACAGCTCCTTTCCTTCTATTAGTCCTGAAAAACTCAAATATTTAGAATGTTTCAACTTTCCTATCTTGATTTGATAGTTATTGATTTTTTAATAAAATAAATATTGATTTTTGATTATTTTGAAAAAAATTTTTTGATTATTTTGAAAAATAATCCTAATAAAGACATCTCAGCAAAATTCCAAATAGGCAACTCATAAGTGAAAATATAGAACTTTTCTACAAAGTTTGAATGCTGTACTTGTGTGTACATAATTATATATACATATATTTAGACGTATACATATGTATATACAATGTTAAAGTAACCATTTTGAAATACTTCATTGTCAAACCCCATTCTATACATAAAGCTATTCAGAATAATTTTATTAATTACCTTTTAACGGGAATTTTTCCTTTGATTTGTACTGCTTTATTTTATTCTTAAACTTTTAAAGATCTTTCTTTTTAAACAAGTGGGACTTCTTAAATTTCAAAATAACAACTACATTATTGACCACAACTGTAGACACAATAGGGATGGACTTAAGCATCAAGCAACATTTACTGTATCCTGCATTTAAAAGTCCAAAAGCTCCCAAAAAACAAAACAAAACAAAGCAAAAAGGCTGAGCTCCAGTGGCGTAAGTGGTTGAGTGCGGGACTGCACCCCGCAGGCTTGGGGGTTCAAATCCAGTGGCGGCTCTCAGGAGCAGTGCTGGGTAGCTCCCATGACCACCAGAGGGCAGTTATGCCCCCCCAAACAAAAACAAAAACAAAAAGTCCAAAAGCAGTTTAAAGTTCAATTCTATTTCTCTGAAGTTGTTCTTCATACAATCTTCATCTTTAGATTGTTTCATCTCATGTTCAAATGATAAGAAATCACCTGTTTTATGTTTCTCTATATAGATTCAAATATCCCTGCCCCAAATTTTGAAGACAAAAAATAAACAAATGTTGTTTGGTGTCGATCTTGCTACATTTAGACACACTAGTCACTGAGGAGGCAGTAAGAAGATGATGCTAGTGGATACAATGACAGAATATCATCTTGAATAAGATGATGCTAGTGGATACAATGACAGAGCATCATCCTGAAATAAGGATATCGCAGCAAATAAAAGATGAACAACTAGCCTATAACCAGGAGTTCCCAACCTGTCGGTCATGATGCCTTTGGGGGTCAAATAACCCTTTTACAGACCCCACCCAATTCATAACAGTAGCAAAATGACAATTATGAAGTAGCAACAAAAGTAATTTTATGGATGGGATCACCACAACATGAGGAAATGCCTTAAAGAGTTGCAGCATTAGATAGGTTGACAACCAGAAACAATCATATTTTTTATTTTTCTTTGAATGCAAATTGGAAAGATTTAAGAAAATTGCATATCACAGCTAGTTTTCATAGACTACAATAGTCCATGAATAGCTTGGAATCTTGTAGAAAGATCCTTTCAAAGAGTAGTGAATTGATAAATAATACTAATTAATAAATGGCTGCAAAAAATGTGAATAAAACAGTCCTCTAAGGGGGACAAAGATATATAAATGAATTTACATTGTGATGTACTAAAACTCTGGATTTGCTAACCCAAAAAATGACTAAATTTTTGTATACATAGTGTGGTAGTCCGGGTAGACTAGAGAACCAAATCATAGACAGGCATATGGATATAAGGAAAAAGTTTACATACAAGAGGAATGGGACAATGAGAAAGCATCCCATCTCATTCCAGTCCAGTTCAACATCATAAGTCCAATATTAGCCCATATGCTCGATATCAGTCTATATGGTCTCCTTCCAATTCACAAAGTCACAGGCCAGTGGGTGCAGAGTCCTGGCACCAGCAGGGGTCTCCCCATGGGTCCTCGCTTCCAGGGCTCAGGATCCATCAACAGCATCAAGTGGTGGTAGAAGCAACTCAACGCTGACAGGGGTCTCCACGTGGCTTCTCCAGCTTCAGAGGTCTGGTTCCATCAGGGTAAAACTGTGTGGCTTCTCTTCTGGCCCCTGCAGCTCCTTGAGAACTGCCATCTTGTATTGTCTGTAATTCATCGTCTCTGAGATTTACTCCCAACAACTGGGGAAATAGCTTCTCATCTCCACCAGGGAAATATTGCAAAATTTCCCAGAAGTCTCAGGAGAAAGCCATGTCCACTCCGAGGTCTCATTGGCTACTCAATGGCTATCTCTAGATTAACAGACTAGACTCCACTCCTACATCTCAATCATAAAATTAACATACACACATGAACGCCACATGTAGGGTATGTATTACTCATCCATTTACTACTAGTTATTGTGATTTCAGTAAAAGTTATGAAACATTAAATTTTCAATGAAACAATTAATATTCATTTTTCTTTATGACCTTGACTGCAAGCCTAATAACATACTAGCATTTTCCCCACTTTCAACTGATGTTTACACTTTACATCCTGCCTGCCTTTCCTATCCCTTTCTTCCTTCTGAGCTTTATCTTTGGACAAATGCCTCCCTTTGAACTTATATAGGTGTTCATTCTACGTCGTAAATGATTATTTAGTGAGAAGCAGTCTTAAAATGAGCGTGTCTATAATGAAATAGCTAGAAGTTTTTACCATAGGTGAAATGTATTAGACACTTTATGTAGCTTTATTACCTATGGGATAATTATGATTCTATCAGAAAATAAGTACCAAATACTCCTGCCCCACAATCATATATTGTTACACTGCATATAACAAGTTTGGTTCTGGACATGGATTTGGTGGTGAATATAGAAAATGAAAACTAAAACTACAAAACACAGTTGATGTTGAGAAAACACAACTGGAAAACAGTATAACTTTTTTTAAAGAAAAAGAGAAGATAATCAAATCAAAAACTTTAATGACTACAGGGAAAAGAAGAAAGAGGAAATGAATACAGAATGAAGATAGTTTCACTAAGATAAAGTAATTCTTAGATCAATTACTTAGTTGGTCATGAATATTCTAGAAAAGATAGACACCATTACTTAAAATTAACGGGAGCTCTTATCATAATCTATACATATATCTATTGTGTCAAACACATCTGCACATATATTGCCATTATCCTTTTGAAAACATTTTTACTTGAGGGCTCGGCATCAGTTCCTCTGTTTTGCTCATCTCTGTGGCAGCAATGTACTTGTGTCAACTTCATGATTGGATATCTAGGGGTGGAGTCTAGCCTGTCAATCAGGAGATAGCCAACAAGGCCTCTTTGTGGGTATGGCTTTCTCTTGAGAATTTTGGGAAATCTCATGGTATTTCCTAATTAGACGACAGACTTGACTCAATCTCTGAGAAGCAAACTACTGACAAGATAAGATGAAGACATGTTATTCGATCCTGATTTCTGGAAAATGGAAGAGCCAGAAGAGATGCCACATGGGCTTGACCTGATGGAACCAGACCTATGGGGCCAGAGAAGCCACAGAGAGACCCCTGCCAGTGCTGAGATGCTTCCACCGTGAACGGATATTGCTGATGGACCCTGAACCCTGGAAATGGGAGCCATGGGAAGAACCTTGCCAGTGCCGGGCTGCTTCTACTGCACGTTTCCTGAGTTGGAATGAGACTTTGTAGACTGGTGTCAGATATATGGGTTAGTATCAGACTTATGATCTTGGACTGGAGTGGGTTGGAATGCTTTCTCAAAGTTCCATTCCCCTTGCATATAAACCTTTCCCCTATATCCATATGTGTGTTTATGAATTTGTTTCTCTAGTGTACCCAGACTAATACACCCTCCCCCACCCCCACTTGATAAGTGATTGTTATTTTCATATGTTCCATAGTCTGATGTTTCCCTTTATCCATGTTTTTGTATATCAACCCCCTTGAGAAGGTGAGTCATGCATCAATCGTGATATGTCTCTGCTTTCTCCCCTTTCTTCACCCACCTTCCCCCAGCTCACATGGTATCACTACTTCCATTACTGCTCCTGAGGGGTTTACTCTCCTGCACTCCATGTGTCTGGAGCTCTTATCTGTACCAGTGTACAGGATCGGGTATAGCCAGATTTATGAAGTAGAACTGGGGTCATGATAGTTGGGATGGAGTGCAGGTATGAAGCATTAAATAACTAGAAGAAGGTTGTAATTTTTGTAGGTGCTGTATTACATGCCCCCTGGCTGACTCTTTCATTTTTTATGACCCTTCTCTGAAAGAAGTCTAACTGTCTACAGATGGGCTTAGGTCGCCACTGTGGCACGCAATTATAACACCCTGCCCTTGCATCAATGTGATTGTCAGTTTTGGATCTTCTGATACCAGATAACTGCTCCGGTCGACAATTCATGATCACCGGCTCACAAAATCACTTTTTGTAAAGCGTTTCCCCACCTTCTGTCTCCAACACAGAGAAGACAATTGGCAATTGAATTTTAGTCAAAAATTGCAATGCAAAAAATATCATGTAAGGATTTGAAGCCAAGAGTGAAAACCTCATCCAACTCAACCTTCTTCACCTTTGTCTCACCTGATTCACCATATTGCATCAGTTATTCTCTAGGTTTAAATCTGACTTTGAGGGAAAGACTTGTTGTTCTACTCTAAATGCTTTCCTGACCATATGTAACCATGTTCATTGTTTTTCTGACCCAATATCATCAGCTTGAGCTCAGTCTTCTTCTAGCTTTGAGCTTCAATTCATATACTTTGTAACCTTGTAATGTCCTCTTTTCTTACTATTTAAGAAATGAACTTATGTCAACTAATATTTGGTTCAATAATTATGAATTTTTAACTTGCTATTTTCTTACTGACCTATGAACTCCCTCTGTTAAGTTACAGACACACTGCTTTTACAATTCTTCAGTATTTCCAATCTACATACATTTACTGCCTCATATATTTTTCTTGATTCAACTGGCAATAAGTGATATATTGTTTGCAAGAAATTGCTGGACCTATTTCATTAAAACTATATTCATTTTTAGTTTTCTAATCTAAAAATGTAGATATGGGTGGATATTTTAAAACATGTGCTAAATACTTAAAACTAGGCTAAAGTTTTTTATACATTATTATTTTCATTCACAGCTATAAAACTTGTGTTAATAGAAGTTATAAATATTTAAGAATATATAGTGAGTCCATTGTCCGTTCCTCCTTTGAATATGTCATCAAAGAACACCTTTTCTGTTTTGTAGCACCCTTTCTCCCCAAATCACAAAAATAATAACCACCTTCTTTGCCTGGAAAAGCTACTGTGAAGATAAAATGAGGCTGTGTTTATGGAAGCATTTCAGTAATATAGCGTATCATAAATGTAACAACTAATTAATGTTATTAAAGTAAGTCCACAAGATTCAAAGTAAAATCTTGAGTATATCCATCCATGGGAATTTAGATACTTTTGTGATAGTTAAGGTTTATAGCAACTTGACTGGACCAAGACTCTCAGTTGCTTGGTAGTTCAGCCTTAGTAATTGTATGATGTCACATTACACAATATAATCACCTCTATAATGGGATCTCTACCATTGATTTTTAGCTTGTCAGACTGGATGGTTTTTGTGTTGCTGTACTTCCAGAAACTAAGCATGGCTCCAAAGCAATTTCAAATACTGAAAGCCTAAACTAAGGAAACAGCATTGTGGAAGGCATGACTGGCAGATGAACCTCTCAAGTCTGAGGGCACAAGAAATGTGACAGAAGAGGAGATAGTTTCTTGGAGTAGAGTTGAGAGGATCTTGCTAAATCCATCATGATGTATAATGCAGTGATCACATTATATGCCTTCAAGGAATTCCAATAAAGATGAACATTATTTACATTTATGCACCAAACACAAAAGTTAGTGATGAGGAAATTGAAGAATTCTACTAATTACATATGAAATGGATCAAACATTCAATCAAAATGAATTGATGAATTTTCATGATTGGAATGCAAACATTGCAAACATAGAAGAAAGACTAATGGTTGGAAAATATGGACTAGGTGATTGAAATTAAACTGGAGATCACGATAGAATTTTGCAAAATCAATAACTTGTTCTTAGCAAATAGCTTTTCCAGCAATATAAAAGCCACTGTGTACTTGGACTTTCCCAGATGGAATATATAGAAATCAAACCAACCATATCTGTGGGAAGATGCAATGGAGAAGTTCAGTATTAGCAGTTTACACCAGATCTGGGGCTTATGGTGGAACAGACAACCAATTAATCATATCATGTGTAAGTGCAGGATAAAGCTGAAGTAAATGAAGACAAGTCCACTGGAGCCAAAATAAGGCAATGCGTTTATGACACCTAAATTTTGAGACCATCTCAAGAACAGATTTGAGGCACTGAATACTAATGATGGAAAACCTGATGAGTTGTAGGAAGACATCAATACCATCATTCATGCAAAAGGGAGAATATCATTGAAGACAGGAAAGCAAAGAAAGAAAAAGATCAAAGTGGATGTCAGAATAGACACTGAACCTTACTGCTAAATATATAGAGTAACTAAAGCAAATGGAAGAAATAATGAATTTTCAGATCTGAAGAGAAAATTTCAAAGGATATCTATAGAAGACAAAGGCAAATATTGTAACAAAATGTGTAAGGATCTAGAACTAGAATGCCCAAA
This sequence comes from Nesogale talazaci, assembly GCA_004026705.1. Lineage (NCBI taxonomy): Eukaryota > Metazoa > Chordata > Mammalia > Afrosoricida > Tenrecidae > Nesogale > Nesogale talazaci. The sequence goes on from PVJH01003485.1 coordinate 50,642, forward strand.
AGGGAAAAACACACTCAGCGTATCCGAAAGTGAAAGAACTCAAGAAAAAAATCAAGTCTTGAGTTGGAATTTTGAAAAGTACTTGAGGTAGAATATTGAACGATGCAAGGAACATTGAGAGATAGCAAAAAGAATACAGAGCCATTGTGATTAAAAAAAAGATGATTGGTCAGCAGTTCACCATTTTAGGAGGTAACATATGACAAGATCCAGTGCTGCTCAAAGAAGCTTAAACTGCACTCAATGCACTAGTCTAAAACAAGGCTTCAGGAATTGATGAATACCCACTGGAATGTAACAAAAAGCTTAAGAATACCTGGAAGCAGTCCCTCTTCTATGACAGGGAATTTGAAAGAGCAATCTGGCCAACTGGCAGGCATAGTTGTACTCATCTATGGTTGCACTCATTCCCCAGACCACTCCTAAAAGTGACCCAACAGAATGCTCAAATGTTAACACTACATCATTGATATCACATACAAAATTAGATATTGCTGAAGATCAGACAACAATTGTTGCAGGAAGACATTGACAACTTCCAAAGAAGTTCATGTTAGATTCAGAAGTGGACAAGGAACAAGGGACATCATTTATGGTGTTAGACAGATCTTGGCTCAAAATACAGTATACCAGAAAGGTCTTTGTTTGTGTTTCATTGACTATGCAAAGACATTCGACCGTTTAGACTACAGTATACCATGGATAACCTCAAGAACAATGAGAACTCCAGAACATTTCATCATACTCAGTAGGAACTTGTGCGTGGACCAAGAGCAGTTTTGTGAATAGAACATGGGTATGCCTCATGGTTGAAAATCAGGAAGGGTGTGCATTCAGAGTGTATCTTCTCACCATACTTGCTCAGTCTGTATGGTGAGTGAATCATCAGAGAAACTGGATTATATAAATTAAAGAATGGCATCAAAAATCAAAAGATTTTTTAGAACAAAAGAAAAAAAGGCAATACCTAAATGGATGTCAAAAGAGATTGGAATAGGTCTTATTAGCAACCTGCTGTATGTAGATCCACAACCTGCCTTGCCAACAGTGAAGAGAACTTGAAGGACTTGCTGATAAAATTTAAGAATTGCTGCCCTCAATAAAGAAGCCAAAATCCTCACAAATGAAGCAATAGATAACATGATAAATGGAGAAAAGATTCAATTTGTCTTTGGCTCCACTATGTATGCTCATGGAAGTAATAGTCAAGAGATAAAAAGATATACTGCACTAGGAAAGTTTTCTACACCTGACTTCTTTAGAGTTTTGAATAAGAAGAATTCTAATTTGAGGACTAACGTGCCTCTGTCCAAATTCATGGTATTCTCCATTGTATCACATGCATGTGAATGTTGGGCATTAAATAGAATCACCAGTAGAAGAGACGATGTATAATAATTGTGTTGCTGGAGAAGAATATTAAAAGTCCCATTGACTGTGAAATGGACAAACTATTCTGTATTGGAAAAAGTAATGTCAGAGTGTTCCTTATTTGCAAAGCTGGCAAAGCTTTGTCTTACATACTTTGGAGAGACCAGCCCCTAGAGAAGTACATAAAATTGCATAAAGTGGAGGGGTGGCCCAACATAGGAAGGCCCTCAAAGAGGGATTGACACAGCGGCTACATCAAGGAGCTCAGGCAAAGGAATGATTTTCAGAATAGTGCAGGACCATACATGCAGTATTTTATTCAGTTTTATAGAGAGCTGCTATGAGGCACAGTCAACTTGACAGCACCTAGCACAACTACAACATAATTGGACTTGCTATTTGCAATCAGTCACTTGTGAGAGAGGATTAAATGGAACAACATCCTTACAAAGTTCACAGCCTTAATTCAATCAATTGAAAGGAAAAATTCCTGAGTGATATGTCCTGATTCCTATAAAAGTAGACACTCCTTAAAACTGTGCTTCATTTATATGCTTTGTCTGAATTCTGAATCTGACTTATATTCTAGCCTTTAGTTATTTGATTTTTGAGTCATCAGCCTGTCATATTGCCTGCCAATCATTTTCCTCAGTCACCTGCTTACTCCTATAGCCATAAGGAGGACATATGATCCACTGATGTTGGGCTTATTAGTCCTTGAAGTTCTTTGATTCCAGAAAGCCTGCAGTCTGATATTTGTCCCATAGACTTGGAATGTACCTGCATCTACAATTATGTAAGCCATTCCTTATACAAAAAACTCTTTAAATAATTACAAGTTTAAGCTTCATTGGTTTTGCTCCTCTAGAGATCCCAGTCTAAGAAATCATCTCAAGAATATATCTGACATATAGAACACTAAAAACCAGGTCAGAAAAGTAGCGTAATGCCATTAAAGACATTATAGATGAGGCTATCAAAGATTTTTTAGAAGACAAGAAAAAAGGCAATACCTAAACGGATGTCAAAAGAGATTCTGAAATTTGCTCTAAAAGTTAGAGAAGCTAAAATAACTGGAAGGATTAAAAAGGAAAAGAACTAAGCAAAAGTTTTCCAGGGGCATCTCAAGAACAATATTATAAGATGCAGAGCTGGAGTAGAAGATCAAAAGGGAGCAACACGCTTCATATTTAGCAAATTTGAAGAATTTAAGGAGAGCGCAAGCCATGAGTGGAAGTCTTAAAGGATTCAATGGGATAATATTGAAAAGTGCAAGAAACTCCCAAGGGAAATAGAAGGACCACCCTGTTAGTGTACCAAAATGAATTGAACATCATTCAGGTATTTCACAGGGTACGTTAAGATCAAGAACCAATGATACTAATGAGAGACGTCAAAGTGGCACTGAAGCCAGTAATGAAAAACATGGCTCCAGGAACTGACAGAGTGCCAATTGAGATGACTCAACAAACTGGCATGGCACTGGAGCTACAATTTTATTTACACAAAGTAACATGAAGGGTAGTTACCTATCCAACTAGGTATATATGATCCACATTGATGCCCATTCCAAAGGAAAGAAATCCAACAGAATATGGAAATTATGAGGAATATCATTAATGTCACATGCAAGTTGATTTTGCTGAAAAAGACAAAACAGGGTGGTAACAGAAATTCAAATCAGATTCAGAAGATGACATGCAATGATAGAAATCAGTGTTGATGTCAGGTAAATCTTGGCTAGAAGCAGAAAAGGTGCTAGAAAGGTGTTGACCTATATGTTAGTAAGTATGCAAAGACATTCAAATTCAGATAAGAACAAATTATAAACAACATTGAGAAGAATGGGACTTTTGGAGCACTTAATTGTGCTCATCAGGAATCTGTGTATAGACAAAGATGAAGACATTCAAACAGGATAAAGTGTGATTCAAATTAAGGGAAAGTGTGTCTGATAGTGTCATCCTTTTCCATATATACCAAATTTTTTTTTGGGGGGTGTGCATCACTGTCTCTGGTGGTCATGGGCGCTAACCAGAGCTGCTCCTCAGAGCCGTTGCTGGATTTGAACCGCCAAGGCCATAGGCCACATTCCTGCACTCAACCACTTATGCCACCGGGGCTCAGACAGTGTCATCCTTTTACCATACTTATTCAATCAGTTATCAGGGTAAATAATATGAGAAATTGGCCTATATAAAAAAAAATGAGGTATCATTGTTGAAGAAATATTCATTAATAATGCACTATGTAAATAAGACATAACCTTTCAGGCTTCAATGTGGATGTTCAATATAAAGAAAACAAAAATCAATAACCAAAAATATAAGCAACATCATGATAAACAAAAATAAATTGAAATTTTAGGATTTTATTTTACTTGCATGTACAAAGTCCATAGAAGCAGCGAAACTTAAGAGGAAATACATTGAGCAAATATGCTATGAAGACCTCTTTAAAGTGTCAAAAAGTAATATATCACTCTAATGACTAAAGTATGCCTGACCCAAACCATGGCACTTTATACCACCCCATAAGCATGTTAAAGATGGACAATAAATAAGGAATAATTGATGCATTTGACTTTTGATGTTGGCAAGATTATACTGAATATACCACAAACTGCCAGAAAAATGAACAAATCTGTTTTGAAAGAAGGATAGCCAGAAGGCTCTTTAGGAAAAATGATGGCAATATTTTATCTCATGTACTTTGGGCACGTAATCAAGTGGGACTACTTCCTGGAGAAGGACATCCTACTTGGTAGAGGGTTAGCAATAGAGAGTAAGAGCTTCAAAACCAATGGACTTCGTGAATGTAATAGTGGGCTCAGACAAAGCAACAATCAGGAGAATAGGCCAGGACCAGGTATTGGTGAATTATGCTGTACATTTTGGTTTGCTATGAGTCAGAAGCAACTCAATGACACCTAACAATAGCAGCAACATTATCTCCCAGTAGGGTAAGTCTTGAACTCTTCATAGTTCTCTACCTTTCTATACTCATGAGACATTATGCTGGTATAACCTGTTGGATTTAAATGAAGGCAAGTATAATATTCATCGTTTTTTTAAGCTTCATGACTCATCTTTATCTTCAGAAGTATTCCAGTTCATGTATACCCATGGTTTGAAGTGGGTCCCCCAAATGTGTGTGTAGATCTTAATTCTATCTCTGTAACTCAAATCTCATTTCGAATATGTCTTTATCATGTTAATGAGTCAGGATTAATGTAGGTTGTGCCATGAATCATTGTATTTTAGGATATGAAAAAGATTATTTAGGAATCCAGCAAGTCCACACAGGGCAACATAGTTGCCAAGACACATGGACACCTTTAAGAATCAGGAAATAGAAACTGAAGAACTGGTAGACACAATAACACTCTGGTTTTTAGTCACTCTTAAGGTCTGGAACCTAACTAAACCCCATAGTTCATTTTTCAGCCAAATTTTCTGACAGGCCTTTAGTGAGAATAATTATATTTTTTAGGGAGATACCCACTTCCTAGAATTCCCTGCCATTGGAAATCAAAAGAGTCATATTTACCAAAGTGCAAAGTTCAGAAGACTGGACAAACTAGAGAAAGAGAAGGAAGGAAATGGGACACACAGGGTGGATGTGGGATAAGTGATATCACATTATGAAGGCTGCCATCAGTGCTATGAAACAAAATATGGGTGGATTATTGAATGGAAAACATTTGCTTTGTAAACTTTCATGATTAAATAAATGAAAAGCAAGACAAAAACAAACAACAGCAACAAAAGATAAAAATCTATTGCTCTACCTCTGGAATCTAGTCTGTCTTGTCACTGGCTTAAACCAGAAAATGTGATGAAAGTGCCCTTAGTCAAGCTATCCTCTTAGCTTTAAGGAAGCCTTGTGTGCATAAAATGATCTTATAGGATCACTAAACTTGAGAGAGGATTAGAGATCAGATAAACAGACAAATTGATCTTTTGGAGCCTGCTGAGTCATTCTAGATATCCTACCTGAGGATTCATAACTAATGAATGTGCTTCAATGAATCATGTGGGGCATAAAGGTCCCTCCCCATTGGGCATCAATTAAAATACTGCCCCAGAGAATTGTGAGAAAATCAGTAAATTTTGAAGTATTTTAGGCAAGTATAACTTGACTTTATTTCAGTCATTCCTCTCAAAGTATTTTTCTTGATGCTTGTAGCCATCAAGTTGATACCTAATTCATGGGTATCTTATGAATATATATACATATTCTCAGCTGTGCATATTCTCACAAGCTTCTATATGATTCAGCTTATTGTTAAAGTCATGGTGTCAGTCTATCCCATGGGAGGTCTTCTTATATTCTTAACAAGCTTGATATACTTTTCTAGCATTTGGCCTTTCCTCATGAAATGCCCAAAGTAAACAAGACAAAGCCTTGTCATTTTTGTTTAAAGGAGCATTCTGGCTCTATTCTTCTCAGGATAGATTTCACTTGCTAGAAGTTTCTGGCATATTCAATATTTTTTGGCAACACCACAATTCACATGTGTTAATTATCCATTTTTTCATTTTGACTTTTTCATGCATATGAGGTAATTGAGAAGAAATAACTTTTGACAGGCACATAGTACTCATCAAAATGACCTCTTTAATTTTTTAACACTTTAAAGACAAAGTTTTAATTAGAATTTGCTTAAATTTTAAGCAGCAGATTTACTTAAAATCATAAAATACATCAGGCTAATTGGTTGACTAGAGAGTGGTGAGATTCCTTGAGACAGTGGTTCTTAGTCACCACTTGAATCAAGAAATGAACCCACTTCATGTTAGGAGTCAGTCATTTTAAATCCCAACGGCAGCATGTATGACAGGACAGAGGTTTAGACGAAGAGTTGGAATGGAAAGAAGAAATCCTGGAAGGAAAAAGGGATAAGTGATGGTAAGTTGAGGAGACTGGAATGGAGGCATTGGAAAAATATACATAAATTTTTAAATGTAAAACTGATGAGCTGCTCCGTGAACCTTGGCTTAAATAGCAACAAAAATCCTTTTTTTGTTACAGAGAAAGATTAGCTAAAAAATTAGCTCATCTTGTTTTTCCTATTACATATGCTATAAAGATGTATTGGTTGTATACTAAGGAGATAGTAAGGTCTTCTGTACCATAGAGGATTCACCACTAAAAATGGATAAACAAAACAAATCAAAGCACAGTAATAGAATGTAAACTGAGATAACAACCACAGAACAACACAGTGCTTTGAGAGTTTAGAGAAGACAGAGATAACATGGGTTAAAAGTATGAGCAGAGAATTCTTTGGAGAAAAAAGCCATTGAAATTGACTTTGGAGAAAAATGAGAATATTGTGGTAAAAATAAATGAAAAAAGGTTTTTTAGAAAGATAGCACAATCAGGTATAACTGTGGAAATACCCTGAAAGTGCCCAGGGAAATTTGACTGAGGACACAGACATACACAATAGGGGGGCTTTAGTGCTATAACTGGAAATAAACGTTCAGAGCATGGAAGACCTTGAGAACAAGGATGTAGAGGTGTTTTTTTTTAATTTTGTGTGCTGCCAAAGTAATTTGCACAACAGTCACAGCTGTTTTAATATTACTCTGGATTTTATTTGCATATAAAGAGTGACCCATTAATTATGCTTTATTATTATTATTATTATTATTATTATTATTATTAAAGACAGGACAACAACAAGGCAAAAGCAAATCACCTGGATGAATGCGACCATCAACATGAAAACATAACAGTGTCTGAAGGCTTATTCAAATCATATGGCTAATTATAGACGACATGAGAAAAAGGAGCCATTTCACAAAACCATGATGGATGGATGACAAATCAATCCATCACTGTCACAAGAGGGACTACAGAATCATGAATGCACCATGTTTGTGATACATAAACTATTGCAGAATAGAAACGTTTCAGGATTGATTTTGGTTCCTATGTCATGCCCCAAGTCTAAATCAGTTTAGCACATGATCCTGGTCAATTTCCATCAAAGCAAGTCCCCGAGGGCAAGACTACCCTTCCTTTACTTTACTATTTGAATCTCCACATTCCATTTTCTTATCTATAATATTTGAAGGAGATTCTCTATATCTCACTAATTATTAAGCACCTCATATTCCTTCCCAAAATTCATTGCTGCTGAGCTTATTTACACTCAGTGTAACCCTACAATACTGTGCTATAGAAGTTCTGGAGCTGGACATCTTTACAGGAGTAGACTTCTGCTTCATGCCCCCATGGATTGACTGAGGGGTTGCAACCACTGATTTTTTTGGCTACCCATCAAGTAACGTCAACTACGGAGCCAGTAGAGTTCTGTAAGCTATTCAAAATCATTGCTAAAATATTTTTTTAAAATTTAGTGGAAAAGGAGTATTATAAAAAGCTTTCCATGTATTTCAACATATTTTTGTACCAAAATAAACTAGTACTAATTTGTTTACACATGTTGGAGTGGAGAGGTGGGGTTAGTTTGAGACACTAAGAAGGATATGACATCAGTCTGAAAGAAGCCGGCTAGACCAGAGATGTACACTGTACAGATAGGAAATGGAAACAGGAAATCCAGCACAGATGTTCCCTTCAGAACCAGTGATAGGGGTGGCCATAGTGGGAGGGAAGAGGGAAGGTGGAGTAGAAAGGGGGGACCCATTATAAGGATCTACAACTAACCTCTTCCCTGAGGAATGGACAACAGGGAAGTGGGTGTAGAGACACAAGGGAAAGTGTACTATATGAGAAAATGTTAACAATTTATAAATTATCAAGAGTTCATGAGGGAGCACGAGGGTGAGGGGAAAATGAGGAGCTAATGCCATGGGCTTAAATAGAAAGCGAAAGTTTTGAGAATGATGAGGGCAATGGATGCATAAATGTGCTTGACACAGTGGACTTATGTACGGATTGTAATGAGTTGTATGAGCCCCATATAAAATGTTTTTAAAAATAAATTCAAAAAAGAAAGAAGCCTCTATCACAGCAACTTGAATTATGCTATCATTGAAGCGATAATAAAAGTGAAAAATAATCATAGTAAAACTTTGATGGAGAAATGTTGAAGTAAGTGATGGTCTATATAACAATTTGTAGGAAAAATGCTCCAAAGAAATGAGCCATCTACAAATGGATATCTCAATTAGAAATGAACAAGATGATGCTAAAGATTCCCAAATCATCCACTTTAATTCATAAAGAAAAAAATCATTCTTGTGTATGGCCTAAATGACCCACAATATATACTGTATTGCTTCTGCCATGGTGTTTGAGTGTGTAGATCATAACAAAATACAGAGAGCCTTGAGAAGAATGAGAGTTCCTGAAAACTTCACTGTGTTCATGGGGAAGTTGTACATTGATTATGAAGAGGCAGTTGTGAAAACAGAACAAGATAATACTGCAAGGTTTCAAATCAGGTAAGGAGTGCCGCAGGGTCATATCCTCTCACAGATGCCTGCAACCTCTATGCCGATCAGATAATCAGAGAACCCGTCTTATAGGAAGAAGAATGTGGCATCAGGATATTAGGAAGATTTATTAGCAAGGCCCAAGATTTATTAGCAAGATGTACAAGCTTGCAGCTAAAAATGAGGAGAACCCACACTTGCTGACAAAGATCAAGGATTGCAGTCTTCAGTATGGGTCACAATTCAATGCAAAGAATGTCCAAATCCTCGCATCTGAACCAATAGATAACATCATGAAAGATGGAGAAAGAACTTGACGTTGTCAAGGTCATTCTGCTTGGTTCCATAATCAAAGCATATGGAGCATCAGTCAAGAGATCAAATAATGCCTTCTTCGAAGTGTTGAAAAGAAAGGATCTCATTCTGGGGACTAGGATATGCCTACCCCTAGCCAGGATATTTTCAGTTATTTCATATGAATGTGAAAGATGGACATTGACATTGAATAAAGAAGACTGACAAAGACGTGATGCATTTGAATTGTGATGCTGGTGAAGAATAGTGAAAGTACCACCAAGTTCCAAAAGGGAAAACAAATCTGTCGCTGAAAAAGTACAGCTCGAATTCTTCTAGGCAAGGATATTGAGACTTGTGTCACATACTTTGGACAAGCTGTGGGGAGCAAGGAGTCTCTGAAGAAGGACACCATGCTGGGCAATGTAGGGAGGAAGCCAAAGAGAGGGTGGCCCTTGACAAGATAAATTAATGCAATGATTTCAGCAATGGGCTCAAACATAGGAAAAATTGCAAGGATGGTGTTGGACAAGGTAGTGTTGGCTTTGTTGCACATGGACTATGTAACCGATGTGAGGACACCTAAGAACAACTAAAATACCATAGCTTAATTGAAAAGGACTGATGATTAAAACAGAAAATATCATAGAAAGCTTTCTGTTTGATGAGCACCAATATGTTGTATGCAGACCTGCTGCAGAAGAGAGTAGAGTGGGAAATTTTAAACATGTGTTTCAAAATCTGCCCTTTTTTCATGTGCCTTCTATTTGTTGTACATGATGCCCTTCTTCAGGAACTCTTGTCTCCTGATAACACCTGAAGTATTTCAGATAGAGTCTCATCGTCCTTGCTTCTAAGGAACATTATGGTTGTACATCGGAAACAGATTTATTTTTTCTGGAATTCCGTGGTATATTCATTATTCTCTGCCATCACCATAATCAAAAGACCCTGATTTGTCTCCTGTCTTTTTTATCCAGTTTCTACATTAGATTGGAAAAATACTAAACGATGCTTCAGTTCTAATCATGATTTGAAAAGGTTTGCGTCCCCATAAGGGAATTTTAAGAATAGGTAATCTAATAGACATATATTGTTAATATTATGGAAGAAATGTACCCTTTAGTGTTTTGGAATATCACTTTCACTGTTTTCATATATCAACTATAGAAAGTACAAGAAATGCTTATTAAAAATGCAAGAACAAATATCCCATTCTGGTACTTCATCCCATATTTACTTAACTTGCCATACATTTTGTATGGTGCGCAAAATCCTTTGAAGTAATCAGAATAATATTCTGTATGAGAGGAATATAGAAAATTAATGAAATAATAGATTAAAAGAAAGTGGATTTTCTCTCATGAAACTTTGGAAGCTGATTCATGTATTTTGCAGCCTATAGGAAAATCATCATAGACACTAGGAGGAGTAAGCTGGTGTTCTCTTTCACTTAATAATTATCTGTAAGCAAACTAAATAGGTCTTATAGATGTTGTCAAAAGTATTAGTCCAACAATTCACTCTACATTTCAGGGAATTCTCTCCAGACAGCTTTGTTATTGATGTTTCCTGGTGTATTTATTGTATTTCAAACAACATTGCACTGTAAATACCTTTGCCAACCACATATGGCAGCTAGCTGAATAACTGTAGGTGGGTGTTTGCAGGTTTCTGCCCACAAAACTACTATTTCATCACCTTTGTTAGAGTTACTATGCCATACAATAGCAGCTATAATTTAGAGGAGTGGTTTAAACATACAGACCTTTAAGATGGGGACTATAGCAATTAACCCTAAATTATACTTCAACAGGATGGAATCCTGACAAGTTTAATAGTTCTTTGTTTGCTGTATTGTAGTGAGTGAGCTTACATTTTATTAGCCAGTACGCATTAATCCCTATTGAGCAAGAGCCACTAGAACAAATGAACAAAGAAATCACTTCCCTTAATCACAACCTCCCATTCAGGTTATTACTGATACTCATCTTAAGTGCAAACACACAGAGTATCAAACATTTCAATAAGATATAATCATTTAGCAATGATAATGACTAGGATTTTTAACGCAAATATTACCTGAAATGTATTTTCTGTTCAGCAATAATATAGTTGGACAGAAAACCCTATTTTGTGGTTTCTAAACTCATCATAGTACACAGGACATCTTAAAACTGGAGTGTGTGTGTGTGTGTGTGTGTGTGCGTTTAGGTTTTAAAAGTACATGGGAAAATTGATTATCTTTAATTATATTTTCATACTTATTTAAGTATATATTATACATTATATACATACCTATAATTTCAATATATACAAATATATCTTGAACATGAAAGTCTGCGTAAGAAGAGGTATAATGAGAATGCTCCTTAAAAGTAAAGATAGTGAGATGTTATGTCATGTATTTCCAGAATGTTATTGGGAAGTTTGTGTTTGCTTTCACCTTTACAATTATCTGTAAACAAACCTAATAAGCCTTAGAGATGTTTTCAAAGGTATTAGTCCCACAATTCAATCTAGATTTCAGGGAATTCTTTCATATGAATATTGTTATTGATGCTTCTTGTTAGTGAATCTGTTTTTGTATTTTAAATAAGATTGCACTTTAAATATCTTCAACAACCACCAATGGCAATTAACAGAACAACTGTAGGTGGGTGTTTGTGGTTTTCTGCTCATAAAACTACTGTCTCCTCACCGTTGTGAGAGTTATTATGCTTTACAATAACATGCTAGCCTTGAAATAGGACCACGTGTTTGATAAAGGAGGTCTTCAGCATAAAAGTGGAAGATGATCACGGAGATGAACTGACACAGCCACTGCAAAAATGGACTCAAGCATAACCGTAAGTGTGAGAATAGAGAGGGTCTGGATCATGCTTCCTTTTGTTCTACAGAGTATCTGTGAGTTGGAACTAATGTGACGACATCGAATAACAACATCATGCAAATTGAATAAGGGTGATAGTGTGTATCTCAGATGCATCCCTTTCCTCATTTTCAGATATGTTGAGCCTGTTCTTGCTCTTGGCCACTGATTAGATGACAACTAGCAACATCTATCTGTTAATCATCTCTCTTCTATCTATTATCTATCTATCTATCTATCATCTATCTATCATCATCTCAATCCAAAATTGTTGGCAATTAAATCAACTCCCATTCATGGAGACCTCATAAGTGTTAGATTGGTGCTCCATGAAGTTTTGAATGGCTGACTTTTCAGAAGTATATCATAAGCTGCTGCTCCTCGCCCCTCTTTTAGGTGCCTCTAAGTATATTTGTCCTGAAAACCATTTGGTTAGTACCTGAGCACGTACGTGAGCACTTACATGGGGACTCATATAGCTATTCATAATTATGGAGCTTAAAGACTTAGATCATTTCTTGTGGATTTTCCCCTTCTCTATGATGTTCTCTGTTGACTCCAACATGGATTGTTATACATTTCTCTTAAAGCGTCCTCTCCATTCAAATCTCAGAACTGCATAAAGCTGCCTTCTATGAAAATGGATGGAAATGACATGTTGCTGAATTTAGCAGAGGTTTGATATAACTTGCTGTCTTAGGTTCTATTAGATATTTGATAGAGTGGATTTCAGTGACAAAAGCAAAAATCAGAGACACCATAAAAACAAACCAACCAAAAATGTACCTATTACAGAGGGGTTGCAGTGAGGAGATGGTCCAGTCAAAGTAGAGTGCAGTAAAAATGAAATATGCAACTTTCCTCCAGTTCTCAAATGCTTCCTCTCACCCACTATCATGATCCCTATCCTACCACATAAATCCAGCTAGTCCAGGGGATGGACACTGGAGTTAGACACATGGGGAATTTAAGAGAAATGATCCCTAAGGACTACTGGTGGGAGTGGTGATACTGGGAGGGTGGAGAGATGGTGGAATAGAAGGGGAGAACCAACTTCAGGGATCTACCTACATATGACCTCCTCTCTGGGGTACAGACAACTGGGAAATAAGTGAAGAGACACTTTGGACAGTATATGATATGAAAAGGTAATAAAATTTGTAAATTATTAAGGGTTCTTGAGAAAGGGTCAGGGAGAGGGAAGGGAAATATGGGGAGCTGGTACTGGGGGTCTAGTTGAAGGGAGGATGTTTTGAGAGTGATGATGGCAACAAGTGTGCAAATGTGACCTGTATACAATTGATGTATGCATGGATTGTGATGAGAGTTGTATGAGTCCTCAATAAAATGATTTATAAAAAATATGTACCTCAGTTACCCTTGATCTAGACGTTCTTCAGCCACATTAAAGCAGAATTTTATCACCAGCCCTTTGTCTCAAGATATGATCTGTGTTTTTCAGTTCCCAGGATCTTTTCTCATTTCTCGTGAATTTTGCTATGCAGAACTTGAAATCTGTTCTTCATTTCTAGGCTTTCCTTTACATTTTGAATATTTGCATCATATCCCATCTGTATGAGCAATAATGTATGAAAAATGTGATATCTTATCACATTAAAAAATTAGGGTTTTAAAGAATGTATCTTTTTTCTTGGTCAGTTGGGGAAAAGTGAGTTTTTATTTTGTAAGCAGTTATACAGAGCACCAGGTGGCAAGAAGGTGTAAAGTTCTCCAGACAGCAGGCATCAAGAAGCTGAGCCAATGGCCAACTACAATGTAAATAACTTAGAAATATTTTTTCTGGCTGCAGTAGATGATAGAGAATAGACTGCAGCTCTAGCAAGCAAAGAATGAATATAACTCAGGAAAGACCCTAAGCCAGAATTATCAAAATTGTGCTCAGATTCATGATTCGCAGAAACTTTGAGAGATAATAGATGCTTATTCCATCAAGTTGCTAAGATTTATAGAATTTTATTAAGAAACAACAGATAAGGCAGCATCAAATGTATCACACAAAAGAGAATGTAAAGATAATGGAAACTTTCCACTATCTCTTTGAGGCCCCCTCAGACAATACTAAAACTTATCTACCTACCACATTGGATATCTGTACTAAGGTTTCACCAAAAACAAATTACTTATTGTGCAGAAGGCTATCTAAGTAATGAAATATAATAATAAAAAGAATAAAATGGACAATTACAAAAACACAGGGAAGTAAAGAAGATAACCAAGCTGCCATATATAGTTTAGGTAGGTTATGACCTTGGTAAGGTTTGGCAAAGGGGAGAATTAGGCTGATCTATTACTCTATATGTGAACTAAAATTGGAGCAAACAAACTGTTCAGTTACATAACCTTAATATAGGTCAAGGAAGTTATTCAACTAGTCATATAAAATGTAACCCGACTTATCTGGAACATTTTATAGTGAATTAGCTTGTGTGTTATTATGGCACCTGTTATATCATAGATATATGGAACAATAGCAGTATCATACATGCTGAACAGGTTATCAGACTAAGATCAAAGTAGAAAGAAGAGATAGCTTGCTTCTGAGGGATTAGTCCCTGAAAACCATATAAACAGCAGTGAGACTTATCTGACAGTGCCAGATGAGTTCTTCATGTTGAAAAAACTCAGTACATTAATAATCTGAACATAAAAAACACAAAGTATGGGTCCAAGAAAATTAGAAATCATCAAAAAATTAACAACGTATGAAGATAGATATCCTAGACACTAGTGAGCTGAAATATACTATTGTTGCACATTTTCATTGATCATATGGTTTATTAAAACATAAATGACGAGCTGAGCCCCAGTGGCATAGTGGTTGTGTGCGGGACTGCGGCCCACTGAGATGGAGATTCAATTCCAGCTCCATGGAGCAAAGGCTGGGCCTCCTATTTCCACCACCTGAGGGCAGTGATGCCAAAACCAAAACATAAATGACAAGTCTAAGAAGCATGGCATCACATTCATCCTTAAAAAGAATACTTCAAGTTATATTTTCAGCTATAATGCTGTAGATGGTAGAATAATTTCTATAAACTTACAAAGAAAAATAGTTAATACAACCTTTACTTAAGTTTACACACACCAAACATTAAACAACTAATATAGAAAATGAATAAATTTATACCAATTCTATCTACCTGAAATTGATCAAACATGCCATGAGGACATATTGATAGGGTTTGAGATAGGGTCAGAGTCAGAGTCAGCGTTAGTGTAAGAAAAGGAGAAATAAAAAGAAAAAATGTTTTAAAGGATTCATTGATTATGATTGATTAGCAGAATATAAAAATTGGAAAAATGAATGCTTGGTATGTAGAAAATATGGTCTTGGTTATAGATAGAAAGTCAGGACCTGGTGACAGAATTTTGCATAACTGACACTTCTTCATGCCAAATACCATTTCTCAGGTAAGTAAAAATTAACTATGCACATTGGCCTCACCAGCCAGAATGCACAGGAAGTCAATGGACATACTCTTTGGGAAGAGAAAATGGAAAAACTCTATATCATTATACAAAACTAGGCGTGGTGATGGTCAACAGACTATAAATTGTCCATATGAAGTTGAGGTTATAGCTGTAGAAATTAAAACAATTCCATTAGAAACAAAATACAAACTGGAGCATAGTTCACCTGACTATAGAGAATATTTAAAGAACAGAATAAAGTCATTGAATTCTAATGACTGCAGATGTGACAAATTATACGAGGCCATTAAACATGAAGAAAATAAAAGATCATTAAACGAGAGGAAAGAAAAACAAGATGGAAGTGATTAGCAGAATACACTCTGAAACATGCTCTTGGATGTAGAAGAGTTATAGCAAATGAGAGAAATAAGTAAAAGAGCTGAACAGAAAGTTTCAAAAGGCAATTCCAGGGAACAAAATAAAGGGTAAAGACCTAGGATTGGTGGGGGAGCAGCATGAAGAAGATGAAATGCTCAGTATCTCAAGCTGGATGAACAGATAAATAAATTCAAGACTCAAATGCCAAATACAAAGAATTCTGTGGTCAAAATATTAAATATGAAAAAAGCATTAAAATATGGGAGGAATACTGAGACATGGTGTCAAAAAGAATTATATTGCAATTTTATGTTGGCCCTGTCAGATGTGTTGTACTGCTAACCACAAAGAATTATATTACATTTGTCCATTTACAATGTAGCATATGATAAAGGACTGACAGTATTGAAGGAAAAAGTCCAACCTGTGCTAAAGACAATAGATTTTTCAAAGGACTCTCTTAACTGAAGGAATACCAATTGAAATGTTATGAAATTATGTGGAACCAAGTCTGCCATCCTTCTTCCAAGAAAGCTTGTCCTTGTGGTCATACATGCTACGATAAATACTCTTCTCAGCACCACAATTCAAACAAATCAGTTATTCTT
The DNA here is from genome assembly GCA_004026705.1 of Nesogale talazaci. Classification (NCBI taxonomy): domain Eukaryota; kingdom Metazoa; phylum Chordata; class Mammalia; order Afrosoricida; family Tenrecidae; genus Nesogale; species Nesogale talazaci. The sequence continues at coordinate 67,012 of PVJH01003485.1, forward strand.
TTGGTTTCTTTATTCAATGTTTAAATTTCATATAAATACAAGACGATTGAAAATCTCAAGGCTTGAGTAAAGTTTGCCTTAGTGCTCAAAGCAGCCCCCTTGATTTTCAGTACTTTCAGGAGGTCTTGTGCAGCAGATTTACCTAATGTAACACATCTTTTGATCTCCATTGCTGCAGCCTTGAATATTTTTTTGTGAATACAAGCAAGATTAAATCTTTGACAACTTTAATCATCCCTCTGTTTATCATTATGTGACCTACCAGTCCTGTGGCTAGGATTTTTTTTCATTACATTGACTCATAATCCACACAACAAGGTTGCAACCTTTGAATTTTTTCATCAGCAAATGCCTCAAGTTACTTTCAGTCTCAACAAGCAAAGTTCTGTCATCTGCACACGCCAGGCTGTTAATGAAGTTTGTTGACTATCCTGATTTTAGGTCACAAAAGTATTCAACAAAGCATTGCTATCTTAATTTTGCATTATTCTTCATATAATTCAGTTTCTTTGACTATTTGCTGAGCATACAGATTGAATAAGTATGCTGAAAGGATACCACTCTGAAGCACATGCCTCTCTAGCCCCCATGCAACTTACTGATCTGATCTCCTTCTGTGCAACTTCTTTTTATTTCCAAGAATGAAGAAGAACATGAAAGGACAATGTTTTGAAAATTTAGACAAGGTGAAGGAGAAAACAAGGGAGATTCTGCATTCACCCAAATAGATGAGTTTGTAAAATGCTTCCACGAATGGAATCACAGATTAGACAAATATATTCAGTGTAATGGAAAGTACTTTGAAGGTGATAAAGTTGCTTTGTAAAAAAATAAATGAATACATAGCCTTGGGGAAATATTTCATTTTTTGAAGTGGTACCCCCATGTATGCACCATATTAAGACTTAAGAGCTCTACACTGTACCTGTTCTTAAATATCACCTTATATATTTCTTAATTTTTGTCCTTCTTATATTAATAAAATTGTAGCGATAAGTATTCTTAGGAAAACCTGTGGATTACTTCAGCAAATTATTGTGGCTACAGGGGCAATGAGAACCTCCAGGGATTGACATCTGGATATATAGCACTGTAAAAGAAGGATTCTTCGAATAGATCTCTGACCCAGCTCTGGGTGGATAAGGTTAGAGAGAAAGAATGGTGATAATTATGGAAAAGTAGGAAAGTTAAAGCTGTATTCATTTCCACACTTACAGGAAGCAATTCAGGCTAATTCAAATCCCACATTTAGCAGTGAAGGATATTCACACAGTGACCGTACCTTACTGAAAAGACATTGTGAGAAAGGCCTCAAAATATTTCAAACTTTTCATGCATCAAAATAAATAGAATGGTTTTGTGTGGATTCAGGAATATCATTTGCTTCAAATTAGGAAACCATACTTTTCACTTCAACAAAAAAAATAAGAAATGTACCTGAAAACACACAAAAATTTAAAATTATGAATTCTCTAGTGCTAAAGGTGTGCTTGACAACTCATTCTGCTTGACTACACCGTTATTATAATACAACATTTCAAATATTGCAAGTTGTATTCAATTCCTAGATAGGCATAAAGCTGAATGGCATCAATGTCTAAAATGAACTGTCCCATAAACATGATGTCCTTTCTACCTTTCTCTTAACATGCGTAGTTAGCTACATGGAAAGTAGCTTTCATTATTAAGAAAAGTAGATAGCACATAACAGGAAATGCTCCATTGCAACTAATGCCCCCAACTCAGAATCTGTTTGGACAAAAATAATGATGCTCTGATGTACATCCCACTGCTTGCCAAGAGTGACGTGTTTAAAGGAATCCTTCCTCCTATTGGTTTCTCCCTGGCTTGATAGGTTCACACCTGTACCATAGCTGTAGAAACCAGGAAAACTTCCTTACACAGCCTTTTATACCTCTAGTCTAAGCAACTAATTGCATTCTTTTCTAACACTGCTAGCAAAATTCTACATGAAGTATGGAAGCAGAATATAGCATATGACAGTAAAAACTAATACATATTTGAGTGAACTTTAATATTTCATGTTACTTTTATACTCTTTAATAATTTTTCTCTGGTCACAGTCTAGTTTTACAGAATAGTTATAAATGTATTTTGTTGTTGATAGTTACTCTCAAGTTGTTTTAGCTCATGGTTACAATGTACACAGAGTAATAAAACATTACACAGTTCGAGGCTATTTTCATAATCCTTAAAAGACTCAAATTCATTTTCATGGTCTTTGTCTATTTTGAGTGTTTTCTAACCTATGAGGATCGTTCTAACTGTGTATTGACTGATATTCTGTTGTGACCCATACAGTTTTCTTTGGCAAGTTTTCAGAAGTAGATTTTTTTTATCCCTAGTTTGTCTTAGTGTCAAAGCCTCACTATGATATGTTGGTAGGTGGAGTATCTTCCAGCATCATAGAAACAAGCAAGCTACCACAGTGCAGCATACTGGTAAATAAGTACAATGCTTGAAGTGCCTTGTACTTTCTAACTCATGAAAATATAATGTCTATATATTTTCTTCTAATATATCTAGTATGTATAGTTTCCCTTCTAAACAAGTAATGTTTTCAGTTGTTTCTACAGCATGACATTTCAAATGTTTATTTGTTTTATTCAGTTATAATTCATGGTAACCCTGTATATGTCAGAATAGGTTTTTAATGGATTACTTTTTAGAGGTAGCTTGACAGACATTTCTTCCAATGCCCTTTTGAGTAGATTGTCACTGCCAATATTTTCATTAGTAATCCGGCATGTACTAATCTTGACCACTCAGGGAATTACTCATTTGATTTGTTGTAATCCTTAGGTGTCAGTGGTGACTGATGCCATTTAATCAGTTTTTAACTCCTAGCGATCACATGGAGTAAAGAAATGTCTCATAGAGTTGTCTAGACTAAATTCTTTAAAGGAGTAGATTGCCAGCCATTGGGTGACTTGAAACTAGCTAATGCTAAATTTAGCAGTCAAGCACTTAAATATTGTACCACCAGAGTTGAATAAACGATTTTATTCTTGTTTTCTCATCTGTTTTGCTCACACTGACCATATGTACAACTTAAAAAGTCCTTTCCTGTCATGGAAAAAGTTCATAATTGTTGTTTGAGCCTGTTTTTGCCACCACTGTTATCAATACATCGAAAGGGAGGCATAGGCTCCTCCTTTTTTAGGTGACCTTCTACTGTACAAAGTGTAGCATTCTTCTAGAGAGACTGGACTTTACCCGTAATTGACTTTGCCTTGTAGTTATTGTTAGGAGCTAGCAAATAGGCTCCAGCTGTTGGTGACCCTGCGTAGAACAGAGAGAAGCACTGTCAAGCCTTGTACTACCCCACAGTTTCTATGTCTGTGCCCACCATTGCCATAACTGTCAATCCATCCTATCTAGGTCCTTCCTCTTTTTTACGGCTCCTCTAAAGTACCAAGCATGATGCCCCTTTCACGGCTGTTTTCTCCTGATAGCATATCTGAAATAGGTGAGATGAAGCCTCATTGCCTATGAGGAGCATCCAGGCTGTATTTCTAACAAGACCAAGGTTTGTTGGTTCTTTTGACAATCCAAGTTACTTTAAATATTTTTCTCCAGCCCTCTAATTCTTCAAGTGTATCACTTCTTCAGTGTCCCTTATTCAATGCTCAACTTTTACATGCATTTATAGTTATTGAAAATATTATTGCTTGGGTCAGACACACCTTGACTCTCAATGTAATATCCTTTCTTTTCAACACTTTGCACATTTCATTATAATATTTTTATATTTCTCCTTGGGCTGCCCTTGGAAGTTTTTCTGTTCACTCCTTCTACTTCATCATTACTTCCATTTGCTGCAGCTACTCTACCAGTGAGGGCAAATTTCAGAGTCTCATCTAAGATGCACTTTGTTCGTTTCTTTCTTCCCTATCTTTTAAAATAATCTTTTACCATATATATGATATTATTGACTATATCCCACAGTTTATCACATTGTGTGCTGTCATTTGTGCTCATGTTTCAAATCTGTTCTGGAGATGTGACCGAAATTCCATTGGAATATGCTCAATATCTTATGTTGACTATTGTGCATTTATTCAATTTTCTTGAACTTCAACCTGAAGTTACATATGAGCAATTGATAGTGTGACCCACAGTTGGCTCCATGGCTCATTTTAGTTGCTAAAATTGAACTTCTACAGGATTTCTTTTCACATACGTATTTTTTATAACTATTCCATCTAGAGAAGTCTGCATGTATAATCACTGTTTGTGTTGTTGAGAAAAGGTATTTGTGATGAGATAATTGATCTTGCAAATTGTTATCATGTGATCTTGTTTTGTTTCTATCACCAAGGTCATATTTTCCAGCTATTGTTCCTTCCTGTTCATTCCCATATTTTGCCAATTATTATTAGTGCATGCTTTATCAATTTCAAACTCAAGAATCTGGAAAAAGTCTTCAATTCCTGAATCACTACTTTAGTGGTTTGTACATAAATTTGAATCGTTTCAGTAATTGAGTTTCTTGGCATATTGCTATTATATCATAAATGAAAGCATTACTCTTCATGATATAACTTGAGATGTCCTTTTTGATGATGAATGAAATATGTGATTCCTCTTTAATCTATTGCTCCTGGCATAGTTAACAATATGAGTTTCTGATTTACAATGGTAAATACCAGTCCATTTCAGCTCACTAATGTCCAAGATGTTGATCTTTCTGTCGTTGATTTCATTTTGGATGACTTCTAATTTTGCTTCATGCAGTCCAAGTTCCAATTATTAATAGATATTTGCAGCTTTTTCTTTTCATCTGTGCCATTCCTGCTCAGCAAACAAAGGTCCTGAAGGCTTCAGTCCTAAAGTCTACATTTCATCCAGGTCATTATGGTCAGCTCTATGACAACGTAGCAATTCTTCTATAATATTTTGAGTGCATTCTAACTTGAGAGATTAACATTCTGGCTTTATCTCTTAAGTTGTTCTGTTGCTTATTCATAGAAAATTCCTCTGAAGTGGGAAATCTATTCCTTCTTGTTAGTCTGTGTTTAGTTCTGAAGCTCTGCTGAAGCCTGTTCACTTTGGGTGACCCTACTGGTATTTGAAATACCAGAGACAACTTCCAGCATCACAGAAACACATGACACCACAACACAACAAACTTACAGACAATTGGTGGAATATGCATATTTATATACATATATATATATATCCTTTTATTTATCCGAGTTGTTTTTTTAATTAAAAATCATTTTATTGGGCCTCACACATCATTTTTCACAATACATAAATAAATACACTGTGCTATTTGAGCCCCTGATATTGGCTTTCCATCCCTTCCCCACGTCCCCTGCTCTCCCTTCCACCCCGCCAACCCTCCATGCTTTATAGATTATTATTGTTTTGTCATATCTTACACTGATCTTACACTGCCTGACCTCTCCCCCAGCCCATTCCTTTGATGACTGCTCTCCAGATAGGACGTTATGGGTATATCCCTGCAGTTGGTTCCGTCTCTTCACCCCACCCTCTCTCAACCCATATAGCAACTTCAATCTCTTCACTGGTCCCCAGGGGCTCATCCATCCTGGGTTACCCATATCTCCAGCTCTCCTTTCTACCAGTGTACCTTCTCTAATCCAGCTGGATTTGTAAGGTAGAGTTGGGACCATGATTCTTGGGCGGAGGAAGGTTTCAGGAACTAGAGGAAACTTGTATGCATCATCGCTGCCTCACTGAACCTTGACTAGTCTGTCTCCTCTCCATGACTCCCATGTAAAGCGGTGACCAATTACCCACCAGTGGGCCATAGGTCCCCACCCTGCTCTCCCCCTCATTCCTAATGATGTGATTCTTGTTCTTGATGCTTGATCCCTGCTCCCTTTGGCCTCTCTTGATAATACAGGCTGGGCTTTGCTCCTTCTGCGCTGAATGGCAACACGTTTATCTTCTAGTCTATGAGATTCCAGACTTTTCATCATTTGGTAGCTGGGCATTATCCATTTCTTCCACTCTGTTTGCCTCTGTATCCATTTTTCTTCAGCGATCATATCGGGAGTCAATTGATCCATTGATTTTGATTTTTGTTCTTGGATGCCTGATTTTCGTTTGTTTCAGCACCTCATGATCGCACAGGCAAATGAGCTGCTGCTTCTTTTTTTTTTTTTGGCGGGGGTGGTGCGGTATCACTGCCCTCTGGTTGTTGAGGGAGCTACCCAGCCTTGCTTCTAGAGAGTCGCCACAGGATTTGAACTGCTAAGCCCGTGGGCCACAGTCCCGCACTCAGCTGCTATGCCACAGGGGCTCAGCCTGAGAGCTTCTTTTATGGTGGGCTTTGTTGCTTCTGAAGTAGATGTCTGCTTGTTTACACTCAAGCCTTTAAGACCCCAGATGCTGTATCTTTTGATAGATGGGCACCGTGAGTTTTCTTCATCACTCTTGCTTATGCTCCGACATGCCCTCAGGGGGTGCACACAGCAACACCTTGTGGCCACACTGGCTGTTGTGCTTCTTCTGTATGGGTGTGACCACTTCTCAGGTAAATGGTCTATTGTTTATCTTCAGGCTTTTAAGACCCCAGATGACATATCCTTTGATAACTTGGCCCCATCAACTTTCTTCACCATATTTGCTTATGCACCCATTTTACTTCAGTGATCGTATTAGGCCAGTGAGCATCGTGGAATACCTTGTTTTTAACACTCAAAACAAAACAGATTCCATAGAAATATATTGTAATTTAAAGGTAATGCCAATGATCACAACAGTAGTCTCAAATCGTGCCACAAAAAATCCATGCAGACTTTCAGCAAATACTTCTTAACTCTTGGCCTGATCCCTCCCATAGAGGATACACCATCTATAAACATCTTAACTCAGGTGAATGAAGTGTTTATTTGAGATACTATTCATTGCTACAATGTATTCTGAATGTGTGTTTAATACTTGTTTGACTAACATAATTCTGCTATTTTTCACATGGTTTTCTAAATAATGGAGACTTTTTAGTAGTAAAACATTTTGCAACTGGTGCTCTCAGGTGACAATGCTAAATAAATCTTAATTGCACATCAGATTTAATGAAAATAAGATCTAAATAAATAAAGAAAATTTACAATTTAGACAAATATGTACATTTTCCTTTATATTTAAATGGAATAATAATATCTTTAAATTAAAGAAACATTTCCTATCTTTACTTTCTGCCTTCTAAAATATGAACACTAAAAGAAAACTATGAACTAAAATATAACTTATTTAATAAAAATGCATTAAATTGAAACATGACCTAAGAAAATAGTCACTTTAATAGCTAAATTGCACACTATGGAAACTGTAGCTCTATCATTTATAACATGGACTAGTTGATGTGTTTCTTCTACAGAATACTTGTGCCAGTGGAATGTGCCTGCACCAAGAATAATAGCCATCCTGGAATGTCTTAATTGGATGCCTGGCTGCAGTTCAAACTTCCTGGTGGAGATGATACATGCCATCCCTTGGGCAATCCTAGTTTCCTGGTCAGCCTGGGAAATGAATGCAGATGACTTAAAAGATAATTGACTTTTTGTAGCAGGCATGGAGCCAGAGAAAAGAAGTTTTCCCAAACAGGTGTTTAAACATGTAAGGAGAATCTCTTCATTGTTCTGAGGGGTGTGTGTGTGTGTGTGTGTGTGTGTGTGTGTGTGACTATTCAGAAAATCAATACAAACTGCCACTAGTTTTATACTTGTATAATTATCTTATGTAATTTTAAGAAAAATACCTCATGCTTTTAGTTTGTTAGGATTCAGCATGGGGTTGTTTTAAAATATTTAAATCAATTTAAATATGTGCTGCAGAGTATTTTATGGAGTAAGAGCCCAAGACAGCAGCTTCATCACACACCTTATGCTGTCCCCGACAACAAAGAGCTAAGGAACAAAGAGAAACAGATACTAGGGACAATCTGGGAATCCAGAACTGCAAGTGTACAGATAAAAAATCAGATCAAACACCAGAAGGAAGAAAAGCCTGCATGAAGCCATCACCAAGGAGATAAGGGAACCGTAGGTGTCCTACCCGCCAGAGCAGAGCAGGGTGGTCCCGTTGAGACAAAGTGAGCAGAATTCCTCTGAAAGAAATGTCAAAAAGGCAGTTTCTCCAAATCTCCAGTAGGAGACAGAAAAGTTATGTAGAAACACGTGGAACAAAGTGAGGTGAGTAGAACATGAACTAGATCTAAGAAGAAAGATGGGTAATCACTCTGGAGGGATCTGGAGGACCACAGAGGAGGTAAGACGGCATAAAACAGGAAGGAAACTACTAACCAACACCAGTTCCCAATCATTTCAGTGTGCAGTACTGGTGGAGCAGAGGTCCTTAGAGTAGTAACTAGAGTTCATCTGACCATATGGACTCTGGCCATCTCCCATTTTTTACATTTGGCCTCACCTGGTTTGATCACTGGCTATACTGCGAGAGGATTTCCCCAGTACCTGTGCACAAAATGACAGATACATATACATATACCCCCTCATCCATGCATACTCCTGCACCATCAAACCTATAACCAGAAGCTCATGCTCACTCTGCTTATCCCTGTGATACCCCACATGTCTGGCAATCACTAGTGTCTTCTCACCACAGATTCATGACTATAGGCAATGGAGATGACCCAGACCCAATGTTTGCTTCCCTGTCTGTCTGGCAATAAATCGTGTGGGTTTCAGTGCCACTCAGTTAGTGGCAGGTGACCTAAATACACTTGCCACATATACTCAGCACCCAGCAGTGTACACAATGTCCAGTACAGGAACTTGTGAGAATGCTCTCTGCCTTCACTGACCGGACAGATACAGCACCTCATCAACAACACCATTCACATCCTTATAGGAACCATTTGAACCTTTTCCAAAGCCAAACAAGAGACTCTAGTGTCTTTATCCATTACCTTCCAAGCTATAATGTCACACAGTTTACCCTGAAAAACGTTCTAAAGGCCCCCTACAATTGCATTGAGACTCCATGGTATTCTACCACGTTCTGATATCGAAATCCTTTCATACACAGTGGGCTTTATTTGTCCATGTGGGTACTACTCCCTCATAGTGGACAAAGACACCCTGCTCTGTGCTGCAGAGACTACACAAACAGCTCGCTCTAATCCAGAAGGACAACTTATCTATAAGGAATGTGTGGGACACCTGTCTCCAAAGGTTGTCCCTGAGTATCAGGGTAAGAACCCGCTCTTCCACTTCCACGTAACCTGGTAAGGAAGGATATGCAAGCCTGAACAGAGATGAACCACAGGTGAGTGAGAACCACCATACCCATTGATGTTGTTGTGCTAGGCACCACCGAGTCCCTTCTGACTCACAGCACCGCTATGCTCAGCAGAAGGAAAACCACTCGGTCTTGTGCCATCTTCACAATTGCTGTGAAGTTTGAGCTCATTGTTGCAGCCACATTGTCAGCCCTCTCGCTTCGTCACACTGCCCCCCGTTTTACTGAGCGTGGTGTCCTAAGTACATGAGATGGGATCTCACCATCCTTGTCTTCAAGGACCATTCCAGCTGTGGCACTTCCAGCACAGATTTTTTTTTTCTTTTGGCCTTCCATGGTTCTTTAAATATTCTTTGTCAGAAATATAATTGAAATGCATTGGTTCTTCTTTGACCTTCTTTATTCAACGGTCATCTTTCACATGCGCACAAGGCAATTGGAAAGAGCCTGCCTTGTTTCCTGCACACCTGAGTCCTTGTGGTCACTTCTTGCTTTTCAAGACATTAGGGTACCTAAGACAAACAAAAAAAATGAACTGAACAGAAAATTTCAAAGGGCAGCTAGAAAAGACAAAGAAAATATTATAACGGAACATGCAAAACTAAAGTTAGCATCCTCACGAGGAAGAGGAAATCGTACCCAGCCAACAGAACTTGCCAAAGTCACACTTAGAACAATATTTAAAGGAAAACAATAAAAAGATATTATAAGGTGGATGAAAAGAAACAAACCTTTAGTTACATCCAAACAAAATTTTAAAATCACTCCAGAGCATGGATGCAATCAGTAAGTAAATATACCTAAAAATAATTAATATCTCATTGCCTCAAAGATAGCAGTTCAAATCAAATGAAAAGATAGAGTAATATGGAACAAAAATGGCAGCAAAATAAAGAGGAAAACAGCCTTCCTGGGGTAAAAAATAGTAGTTGAATGACCTAAATAAGGAGCCTAAAGTCCTTTTCCATAAAGGATTCTGAAAGAAATCAAGGAAAAGCCCCAGAAAAATTTGGAAGAACAATAAAATAGAAATTAATTAATACTTAAGAACCATACAAAATGACAATTAGAAATTCAGAAGGTTAACAGTACATAGCATGAATAGATAACAACATTAAAGGATATAGAAGTAGAATTGAATCAACAGAATTAGCGAAATACATAATAAAGGCATTGACACTAATTTTGTTTAAGAAACAATCAAAAAGAAAAATGAAAAAAGCTAAGCGATAATCAAAAAGAAAAATGAAAAAAGCTAAGCGATAGATGAGACACTATAAAGAGGAATAATTTTCAAAGGTTTTCTTGATATTTCCAAGCAACTCATGGGATTATTTTACATGTCAATAGTCTTGGAACCCTAGCCTTGAAGTGCTAATTTGTCAATAGACAAAGCTTAATGCACAAAGATAAAGTTCTATTTCCAATTTTGGTGAGTAGTGTCTGGAGATTTTACCATCTTGCAAATAGACACTTAAAATACAATTTGTTACTCTCTACTCAAATGATGCCACAGAGAATCAATGATGTCAAAGACTCAAAGAAGAAACTAGTCCCCACAAACGGTAATCTTTTCATTTGAGATCAGATAGTGCCCAACTACTGACCTTTCAAGTCCTGACCTTTATCAGGGATATGATGGAAATCTCTAGATAGAACGATATTGAAATGAAGAACAAAATTCAAATCTATACTGGAAAAATACACATTGGGTGAACCCTTGAGATTATGGTTCTCAGGTACTCTTTTAAGTTGGGATTAAAGTTGGTGCTTCAGGATACCTTTCAGACAAACAATAGAGTGATTTATAAAATAAATAATATCAATCACAAGAAATTGAATCCCTTAAAAATTAACTATATGAGACCAAATGGTCAAGAATTACTCAAGAGCAAAGATGGGGAGGTAAGATTGGAAAGAAAACTGCACATCTTTATTGGAACAGATCGTCTCCTCTTTCTCACTGTGAATGTTCATGGTTTCTGATGACCAACTTACAGTTAGAAGTTTAATACCTAGCACATCACATTACCGGGACTTCCATTAAAAAACAATAGCTATATGATATAATTTTTTATTCATTCACAAATGGATATTTAAAATATTTATACTAAATGAAATTACAACCTAAATTCATTTGATTAAAAGTCATGAAATCTTTATTTCAATTAGTGAAATATTTTATACATCTGTGATATATGAATTAACTAAAATATAATTTAATTTTTAGAAAGGGAAGTAACAAATATATGTTCTTAGTATTGCACTAGTCATAACAATGTCTTCCAATTCTGGAACCTGCTTTGGAACAATAGAAAGAAAATATTTCACTAATGTTATACTTTTATAAACAAAATCGCTATTGTTTCTAATCTAGATTTTTGATTTCTCCCTCAAATCTCTGAAATAAGTGAATGACTTCAGACAGCCTGATTTCAAGTTATCAGCATGATTCTACTGCAAATCTAAGTCATGGTTTGCATGGAGACTAAACCCCGAGCCATGAGAATCATGTAGATTCACTCTAGTGCTGCCTGTAGACTCATCCCACAGCAGGGCAAAAGCAATTCTGCTTCAGGTAGACACTGAAAACTTTCAGACCATTTACCATTATAATATCTCTCTTCTCAGCCTCTTCTTCTGTGACCCAGCAGGAAGTCCATTCAGTCACTCCTTTGCGTTTATTTTATCTTCTTACCGCCACACAGACTTTTGAACCATCTATTGTATAGTTAACTTTTAAAGCGTTTCATTGTGCTAGCGAAAATTCCAAAATTTTACTATCTTTTTGGGTGCTTTCTAAATTTACCTCCTTTCTTCTTCCAGAGCCTCTCCAAAATCTTGGTGGCCTGACATGTGGAAGTTGGCAGTTTCTCATTGCTCATTGCAAAACTTACTAAGATTCAGATAAACAGCAGTTCAACATGTAACCGCTCACCACCAGGGCCCCCTATCCTGTAGATAGCAACTTGAAAATATAAGTAGGAAATGAAAATTTTTTAAAAATCAGATAAATAAACCCAAATATTTTGTATTGTGATATTTTATCTATAATTTATGCATTCCATTTGATTTTACCTCCTCCTTATTTACAAGAATGAGTCTCACTTAATACATTTTAAGTTTCAGACACTAGATACAGGTTTGTTTAAACCCCTGTCATCTATATTTATCCTCAACTCTCTTGATAGGATTTTCAACATATGTCCTCATCAATATCAACAATTAGTCTTTACTCCTTATCTCAATTATAATTAGTTAGCTCTTTGAAGATTAATCTCTTTATGTTACACAGATAACCCCTCCTTCTGATTTTGCCTATTATATCACTTGTTATTGTGTGATTTTTGTTATTTGTAATTCAGTTCAGATATATGATGATCTCGTGTGTACAGATTATAACCTCTTTCCAAGGTTTTGAAGGAGATTGCCTGCACTATCTTCCAACGTGTTACTGGGTGCTTTGGACTACAAGCACAGTAGTTGGCATTGGAACTCTTAACCATCTGAGCAGGGGTCAATCTATTTATTCTTGGTTAGTCATGACTGAAGAAATGAAATTATAAAGTACTCAGATTTGTAAAATGTGGATGTAACAGAAAAATGAATTGAATGTGAAAAATTGCCAGCTGATACACTAATAGAGACACTAATAGAGACCCAACTTCCTTTCAAAACTATAAAAGCTTTTTATACTGTGCCTAGTAACACAATCACATTCCTGGCACAAAATGAAATTATGATACCTTGCTCGAAGAGGTGGCCAAATGCCTGATTTAGAATAGTTTTGGTCTTCCAAAGTCCTACCAATAATCAGAGATCTTATAGCAGTATCCTGAAAGGCTCACTATACTTCTTCTGAGTCTCTCACCACATACACATTTTTTTTTCATTTTGGTTACCACTGAACTTCATCCAAATTTGCAATTTTAAATATGTTCACATTTCTGTCAGTCATTACTGAAATGACTCAAAGTCTTGAATTTGAGCCACATAGAACTGTTTCTTTTGGGTTGCAAATATTTAATTTATCCTTTTATTTTTTTGTAAACTTTTAAATCATCTAAATAATATTCCATAAAAAGGAATTTTATTGACCATTTCTTTCGATATTTCAATTTATTTCATGACCAAAATTTTTCTACTTTCATTGTGGTTCTTTCTGTTTCTTAACTTCCGTGTCACTTTTCTACTTACTACAAAGCTATTCTCATTTTTTATCTGTCTTTCCAGTGAACCTGACAGTGATATTACCAAATCCAAATAACTTCTTTAGACTTCATTTCCTTTTATTGATTTAGTATCCATTTAATTCTACTATCCCTCTTTTTGTTGGCTCTGTTGAATCTATTGTGTCCACTATTTTATTATATATGCACCACTGCACCAGTAGATAACATTTCACATTCATGAATAATAATTAGCTCTTGAAATGTCTATTGGTTCATTTACCTTTTCAATTCATTTCAAATTATTTCGGTTTAATATTAGAGTGTCTACCTTCAATAGTTTCTTATTGTATTTACCATGAATTATAATTGTTTTGTTTACTTACTTATTTGGGGGTCCACATCTAATATTCTACTTTGTTTCCCACTTCTACTTTCTAAATCAGTTGGCTTAGTCTGAATTCCTAGGAAAGCAAAACTGTTTGCTGTCATTGTTAGGGGACATAGTGTTGCTTCTGACCATAGCAACCATATGTGCAACACAAAGAAACACTGCATGATAGGGTGCCATCCTCCCAGTGGTTCCAGTGTCTGAGCTCATTCATGCAGCCACAAGACCAATCTGTCTCCTTACTAGGCCCTTCTTCTCCTTCACTGTCCTTCTACTTTAATAGCATGTTGATCTTTTCCAAGCACTAGCCTCTCCTGAAAAAAAACATCCAAAACATGTAAGATGAAGTCTTGTCATCCTTCCTAAGAAGTACTTTGGCTGTACCAAAGACAGGTCAGTTTATCCTTTTAGCAATCAAAGGTACTTTCAAAAATTTTCTCCACCACCACAATTAACATTTATCTATTCCTCTCTGGATGTATTTAGTCAATGCCCACCTTTCATGTGCATATGAAGCAACTAAAATACCCTGGGCATGGGTCAGGCAAACTGTACTCCTCAAAATAACATCCATGCTTTTCAAAACTATAAAGAGGTTTTGTACAGCAGATTTACCTAATGCAATGTAAGGGAGTACCCCCAAAACAAGAAAAACCTCCACTGGGGGGGCATTTTTCCCACTAGTCAAGGAAGTCGCTCTGAGTTAGATCACCCTGTGGCCTTGCCTAGGCATGTTTTCTATGGTCACGCTGAAATTTTTCATGAAGACACCAGACCATTGAAGAGGGGAGGAAGTTATCTGGACTATCACGGAGCTTAGTTCAGAGAATTTTAATCCAAGATTTGGGAGTGAGGAATGTTGCTGTGAAATTTGAGTTGCCGGCTCTGACTGACCAGGAAAAGAGCTTAGAGTCGAAATGTGCCGTTCTTTGGTAGAATAGCTCAGAAGCAACCCAGACATTTTAAAAGGCAAATACCGGGAACAAGACATGATGCTATTTGTAAGACCACAGAAGCAAACATGAACAGAAGACACCATCATCCCCTCCCCCCTCCAAAACTTGTCCAGGGAGATCAAACATCAAGACAAAGCTTTTCTTGACGTGAAAGGGATCGTGCATTTAGTGTTCATTCCACCAGGTCAGACTTTTAATCGAGCTTTCTATTTAGAGGTTCTGAGACGCCGGCTTAACAGTGTGTTACAAAAAGGCCTGATTTGTGTGGCATGTGGGTGATTGGTTTTGCCACCTTGACAATGCACTGGCACACACAGTCCCCTCAGTGGACCGGTTTTGGGCTTTGCCTCTCTTGCCCCAAACATCTGACTCATTTGACCTCACTCCATGTGACTTTTTGAATGGAGACCGTAGTGATTAACAATCACACAGACAAATGAGTTTCTAAAAGCTTTCCAGGATTGCAATTGCAGATTTAGCAAATGTTTTAAGTCTAATGGGTATATCTTTGAAGATGATAGGCTTATTTTATTGGGGGGGGCACATCACTGCCCTCTGGTGGTCGTGGGAGCTACCCAGCGCTGCTCCTGAGAGCCACCGCTGGATTTGAACCACCAAGCCTGCAGGCCACAGTCCCGCACTCAACCACTTACGCCACCAGGGCTTACCCCAGGTTTTTTTTTTTTTTTTGGAAAAAAATTAAATACATACCTTTGGAAAAAAATCTGGTTTGGGGAGGTACCCCTTCAAATGTCTTTTGGTCTCTTGAATGGTGTTTTCATGAGCAATTACTGTGGATTCAAACAAGACAAAATCCTTGATAGCATCAACTTTTTCTTGATTTATCATGATGTTATATATTTCTCTAGCTGTAAAGAATTTGGTCTTCTTTGCATTGAGTTTTAATCCATAGAGAAGGCAACAAGCCTAGATTCCCATCATCAAAGGCTTCAGTTTGGAAGAGTTGATAAAACACAAATAAACATCTTTCTGGTGTTTTCTACTTTCGACCAAGATCCATCTGACATCAGCAATGGTGCCCCTTATTCCACATCTCTTTTCAATCCAGCCTGTACCTTTGACACTCCCCTGCCAATGTATTGTAGCAGTATTTATTGGATCATCTTTGGTTAAAATTTATTGGCATGTGATAAAAATATTATTGTTTTATAGTTTGAGTATTCTATTGCTTCACGTGTCTTTGGAATGGGTACAAGTTTTAATTTTTTTCCAGTCAGTTGGCCAAGTAGCTGTGTTACAAACTTCATGGCATAGACAATTGAGTGTTTCCAGTATTTCATTGATTAATTGAAACATTTCAATTGATATTCAAATAATGTATTGAGTCTTGTTTTGGGGTAATGCTTTCAGTGCACCTTGAATTTCTTCCTTAAGCACCATTAGTTCCTATCCATATGCTACCCTCTGAAATGGTGGCATGTTGACTAGTGCTTTCTGGTACAATGACACTGTGTATATTTCCCATATTCTTTTTCTTTTTTTTGGGGGGGGGGCATCACTGCCTCTGGTGGTCGTGGGCGCTACCCAGTTCCACTCCTGATAGCTGCCGCTGGATTTGAACCGCCAAGCCCGAGGGCTGCAGTCCTGCACTCAACCACTTATGCCACCAGGGCTAGCCCTCCATATTTTTAATGCTTCATATGTAATTTAATAATTTGCCTGTAGCATCATTAAAATTGTACCTGCAGATCTGCATTTTTATTGAGCTATTTCAGTTTTAACTATGCTGAACATATTCTTTCTTTGTATAACTGATTTTTAGATTTTTGATATTTCTTTATAATATTGGCTTTGTCAAAGATATTCTTTGGCATTTTCTATTTATCGCTATGATTTCATTATTTTTTCCATTTGCCTTAGTTACTCTACAGAGTTCCTTCTGACATGCACTTTGATCATTTCTTACTTTTCTATCTTTTTCGCTTTCTTTATAAATAATATTCTTGATGTCCACACAAAGTTCACCAAGTGTACTATCATTAGTAGTCAATGCGTCAAATCTGCTCTAGAGATGGTGTCAAAATTCAAGTGAGGCGGAGTCAAAATAATCAAAATCAGTTATATATAAATATATATTTATAGAAAGAATATTTAAACATAAATAAGAGATATACACATTATATATATATATATGTATATATATAGAGAGACAGAGAGAGAGTAGAGCAAGTGTGGAAGATTTATTTCAAGAAAATGGCTTACGCAGTTGTAAAAGTGAGTTTATTCAAGTCCAGGCAGAGTCCAAGTCTTTGGGATAGAGGTATTAAGTGCAATGTTTCTCAATGCTGTCTCATGCAGCTGTGAAGGCTGATGAACCCATGATTAATAGCACAACACAGGCTGATGAATCTAGAAGGGAGATGAATTCAGAATTCGCATGTCAGAATTTTGCCTGTGAAGACAAATAAAATCAACTTTGGCAGGTCTGATGGAAATTTGCTGACGTGACTGAAAGGCAACATGGCCGGTCCAAAAAACCTGTGGTTGATAAAGCAGGGATAGGAATCCACAGAAAACATGAAAACTTTTCCACAGTGTCCACTGATATTGGAAGCAGGCAAAATATCCAAGGGAACGTCATAAGTGTTGTGGAATAAAAGTTTTACTTCCCATTCTAATTGTCTTAAAAATGACTGACTTCTCATGGCATGTCTCATTAGTTTGTGGGATCCAGTCCCAGAGTCAAACAGTCCCACAGGGTAATGTGACAATTATAGAAGGAAATAAAAACAGACAATGGAGCACAGTGGACTATTCTCCATTCTCCTGGGGAGTGAGAAGGATTAGAGTCCAGAGTTTATTCAACAATGGGGTTGACTAAGGCTTGCAAACTTCTTGCTACCCGTATATATTAAAATGGGCAATGTGTTCATCCTGAATATCCCAAGTCCCTGACATGCAAGAGAAAAGGTGTACTGACTGTTCCTTAAACATAAAGGGCAAAGGAAGCGGATCCTTTAAAAATAGACATCTTTTAACTTTGTAAGTGAGGAGCCAGGTGCCTGAAAGAGACAACTTTACATAGCACTTATGGGGGTCGCTGTGATGTATAGAAACAGCCTCCCCAGCATCTGTGCATTGCAGCACTTTCCCCATATGTCTGAATGTGGAGGCAGGCATGCCTCATGCTAGTGCTGACATGGTGAGCGGTGGTAGGCCACATGCACTTCTTTTTCTAGGTGCCCAGTTCCCCACATTAGGTCACATGCTCAATTACTACATCATGGAAAACTGCAAGGTCTTTACCTCCAAAACACTGACTCTCCTGACACAGTCAAGTGGATGCAAAACATATCACCGCTGCTGTTTCATGCTCACCAATTTACACATGGAGCATTCCTTTGTCACTCAAGTATTTGTTATGAACTTTAGACACACATTTCTATCTGTCAACAAGGAGAATCAATACATTTGAATTATCATCATGCTGATGAAGAATTTTGAAAGTATCATGAATTCTGAAAAGGAAAAAGAAACTGTCTTGGAAAAAAAATATAGCCAGAAAGCTCCTTAGAGGCAGGGATGACAGGATGGCATCTGATATATTTTGGACATGTCGTCAGGCGAGATGGGTCCCTGGAGAAGGGCCTCACTTTTAGTGCTTTAAAGAGTCGGGGCAAATGAGGAAGGTGTTCAGTAGAATGAACTGACAGAGCAGTTGCAACAATGGGCTCCGGATGGGCAATGCGTAGCTCTACTGCGCATAGCCTCGTCATGAGTCACAACCAACTCAACAAAACTGGAGCACAACAGCATGCCCATTTATTTATTCTTTATGCAATATCAACTCAACCTACATGTGACAGACCATTATTATCCTCCATCTTGTTCTTACTACATTATAGTAATTGTTCAAGGAAATCCCCGTCAACGGAGGCACTTAGACAGATGTAGAAGACTTCTTTTGCCCTGCCTTCCAATTTAATCCATCAAAAATCTATGTCAAGTCTTAATCATTTATAGCTATTTCCGGAAATCCTTATTTTCTCTAAGTCTGCCACCATACTCCCTTAGCTGGTTCTTTTGACTCCATTATGTGCAACAGTGCATTATCACTTCAATTATTTTCAGAGTTTTCAATCTTCACCCTTTTAAATCACTTTTCCCCACTCCAGTCAAAGTAATCCATTCTTTTAAGGATGTGGTTCTAGTCATGTTATTACCAAGCTTTCAGTTTTTATAATCTCCCAATGTCTCTTTGCCATCAAGTGTTTGGTAATTGGGCATAACAAACTTTTAGTTGTCTGCCTTTTCAATTTAACCTCTTAAGACTTCCTTATATCAACTTGGTGTTCCAGTCAAGAGTAATAGGTTTTTACTTAATATAACACAACTAGGCACTTGCTTCTTCATCACAGTGGAAGATCCACAGCTTCACTGCCACCTGTATTTTGGTGTCCTTTATTCCCCCTTAAATAAATCGCAGTCTCCCATAGTCTATGAATATAATAAATAAAATGCATTCAATTTATGCCTTGAAATTATCAAAATAGTAAAATCAAAGAAAATTGATTAATAAAAATGAATACCAGCAAGGAGTATTATAAAGAAAGGTGATTTAAGATCAGATCCCTGAGACTTTTTATATGTTTTTTGTGAGCAGAAATCAAAATGAAGTTCTAGAACTGGTAAGAGCCTCATAGCATTATCCTATTACCCTAATCTCAAAATTGACCTTGGAGAAAATTGAGACAAAGCACTTCCTCGTCTTTAACTTTATGTATATCTCAAGAAATCTGGGATTTTCAATTTATAATCTTTCACAGCTTTGTATCCCCCTTTGACAATAATCTATATAAATGCCCCTGTCTGATTTCTGTAGCCCTCCTTAACCTCGGCTTATGCTCTCTTCTCTAAGTTTTCTTTTTGCCGTTTCGTTCTAACTAAAACCTTTCAAGCTGACCAGAAGTCCTACATTTTAACAATTTGCCCCATGTTCTGTGGTGTTTTAAAATAAAATAAATATATTACAATACTATTTCTTTGTTCTATGAACATTTTTGTTGATCCATATAGACCAATTTTTTAATCAACAACCCCCTCCCATGTCCCCGGTCAATGGTGTCCCACTTAATATATGGTCACTAGGATAACACCTTCTCCCTGATTCTGTCAAGTAAAATTCCATTCCTTTTAGCCACTCTGGCATCTTCGTCTTACAGTTTTATAAGGAATTGCTCCTAATTGCCTATCAGATCACCATCATTGAATCTGTTTTTAAAGCCATCACTTTAAAATTATAATCACTCAATTGCTCAATTTTTCAATCATCATTGAACACCTGTGATGCCTATTTCTTTTCTTTGACAGTGTTTGCATATTTATTCATCACTGTCATGATTTTTTGTGATTTCACTATTAATATAAATGCTTTACATAATACTCTAGTTTCTAAATGTTGTGACTCTATCTTTTCCAAAGATCTTTTCTTTTTCACATGTCAGACAGTACTCATAAACTTACCCAGAACTTTGCCATTACCATTATCGGCACACTTTCTTTACTCTCAGTTTGAAGAATCCAATACTTCGGTCATTACTTTCTATCTTCCAGCCCATTCTGTATGATTTACCAATTCAACAGTACTTTGGATGCATTAAGAAAAGATGACTAACTAAATTCACGTATTTTCACTATACTTTGGATGCATTAAGAAAAGATGACCAATTAGATCACTGTATTTCACTATGCTTCATTCCCTTCATGATTTCACTTTCTTGCTTACTCATAGTAATTACTCTGTCACACACACCCTCAAACTTGCTTTTCCCCTATTTTATCACTGTCAACCGGTGAGATTAAATCCTAATTAAACAAAACTGTCCACCCACTCTGCACTCTGCCTCTGAACTGAGTCACCAGAACACTAGAAGAAAAACACACAAATCTGTTGAAATCTGATATTGGACTCACGCTTTCTAGTTGACCCTTACTGCTGCCAGCACACTTCTGAATTTCTCTATTTCTTCTGATTTTCAGTTTTCAGACTTCTTTTCGGTTAATATTTCCTCTACACTCTCTTCTATCTATATCCTCAGTGGAGTATTTTCCAGTCAAAGAAGACAACCAAAAATAGATATCCTCAAACTCTCTCAAAATTGGTTAAGAAGTATGTATACATATACCCTTATATTTTGTGTTCCTCTGTACCCATGGTTAATTTTCATTTTTCTATGTAAACAATTCCTCTATTTGTATTCTTGAATGTATTGTTGCTTGCCTAGTTAAGAAAATGATCCAAGAAATTCCCTGTTCTTTCTGTTGGAATACCAAGTGAAAGCAGAGGATAGCAGAATGATGTTTGCTTGTGTTTCATTGACTATGCTAAGGCATTTGAGTCCTTGTATCATAACAAACTATGGATGACCGTAGGAAGGATGAGAATTCCAGAGCACTTGATTGTGTTCATGTGAAACTTGTACATGGATCAAGAGACAAATGTGCAGACACAAGAAGGGCACATTGCTTGATTTAAAACCAGGTATATGTCATAATTGTATACTTCACCATAATTATTCAGTCTGTATGACAAGCAGATGATCAGAGAAACTCGCTTGTATTAAGAAGAATGTGACATTTAGATTGGACGAAGGCTTACTAACAAATGAATGACCTGCAACTTGTAGATGCCACAGCCTTACTTGCTGAAAATGAGGATGACTTGAGGCACTTCCTGAGTAGTATCAAAGATGGTAGCCTTCTCCATGTATTGCAGGATCCCTGGTTGTAGAGTGGTTATACATTGGGATGTGAGCTGTCATAAATTTGAAACTGCTAGCTGCTCCTTGGGATAAAGACAAGGACATCTACTTCCATAAAGAGTTATAATCTTGGGAAAACACAGGAACAGTTCTACAACAACCTATAGGACTGCTATGACTTGACATCAACTTCATGGTAGTGAAATTGGTTTGGTTTGCTACAGATTATGACTCAAGGAAAAGACCAAAATCCTCACGAGTGGACCAAAAGATTGTGATAGAGAAAAGTTTGAAGGTAGACTTTTGTTTTGATCCATAATTTGTGCACATTTTAAAGAAAGATGTCCACACAGAAAGCAGAACTTTTCTATCAATATTATTAATATCAGTTTCATTTTTTTAAAAAGTAATCTAAAGACAGTTGCAATAGTAACTTAATAGGACCTGCCAACATTTGAAGCTGAGTCCGAAGAAGTGGATTAACATTGCTGATGCCAAGTGACCGAACACAGAGAATAATGAAAAAGAAGTTTGCCCATGTTTCAGTTTATTTCCAAAGGCATCTTAAAAATCATTTCATTGGGGGCTCATACAACTCTAATCTTAATCCATACATGTATCCCTCGTGTCAGGCACTTTTGTATTTCTGTTGTCATCATCATTTTCAAAACATTTTCTTCCTATTTGAGCCCTTGATATCAATTCCTCATTTTCCCCACCCTCCCTCATTAACCCTTGATAATTTATAAATCATTATCATTATTCCATGTCTTGCACTGTCAGATGTCTTCCTTTACTCCCTCATCTGTTGTCCTTCCCCCTGGGAGGAGGTTATAGATAGGTCATTGTAATTGGTTCCCCCTTTTCTCCCTTCACCTTTCTCTTTCCCTCTTGGAATGGCTACTCTCAATATTGGTCCTGAGGAGTTTTTTTGTCCTGTATTATCTGCGTTTCTAGCTTTTATCTGTAGTCATGTACATGCTCTAGTCTAGCCAGATTTGTATGGTTGCATTAGGGTCATGATAGTGGGAGTGAGGAAGCATTAAAGAATCAGAGGAAAGGTGTATGTTTAATCAGTGCTATACTGCACCCTGACTAACCCATCTTTTCCCTGTGACCCTTCTGTAAGGGATGTCCAGTTGCCTACAGGTTGGCTTTGGGCCTCCACTCTGCCCCCCCCCCCACTCCTTTCATAGAGACAGGATCTTTTGTTCTGGGGCTTTGGTGCTGATGCCTGATGGAGTCAACACCTTCTGATCATATCAACTGGTGTGCTTCTTCCACGTGGACTTCGTTGCTTCTCAGCTAGAGGGCCATTTGTTTATCTTCAAGCTTTTAAGGCCCCCCAAAAGCATTTTCTTGTTTGTGTCAAAACAAATTCTTAGTAAATTTCAAAAATGTGGTTCTAGAATAGCGGTCTTCAAACTGTGGCCTGCAGGCCACATGCGGCCCACCAAGGACATTTATCCAGCCCATCAAGTGTTTTTGTCACTGCTGATGTGCTGTTTAGCAGCTGACTCATCCGAGGTCCACAGTGAATTTGTTCATAGTTTTTTGTTTGTTTGTTTTGTTTTAGCTGTAATCTGGGTGTTCAATCATCTGAGGGACAGTGAGCTGGTCCCTTGTTTAAAATGGTTGAGGAACCCCATTCTGAAACATTAAATTATGCTCATGGGGCATCTCAATGTAGAGATGAGAAATGATCCATGTATACTGCATGGATTAGAACCAGAGAAGGTATGTGTCTGGGTTGTATCTTTCACCATACTTATTTAATTTGTATGTTGACTGAGAAAATAATCTGAGAAAGTAAGATTATGTAAAGAATGCAACATCAAATAGAGGAAAGCTCATGAACAATCTAGACTATCCAGATGAAACAACTTTGATTGCTGAAGAAGACTTGAAGCACATGGACACTGTCTTCATAATAGATTCCACCTGAATGTGAAGAAAATAAAAATCCTCACAAATGAACAACAGAGAACATTGTGGTAAATGAAGAAAAGATTGAAGTTGTCAAGGATTTCATTTTATTTCAAGGAATAATAAATGCTTTTGGAGGCGGCTGCCCATGAAGTATTATACGGGACACTTTTGCTGCAAAATAAAACCTCTTAACAGTGTTTGACAGCAATGATGTCACTTTGAGTCTAGAATGGGCCTGAACTAACCATAGAAATTTTCATTGCTTCATATTCAAAAGTTGAACAATGAATAACGAAAATGAATAAGGAAAATAAAGAATGGATAATTTATGGTGAATGCTAATTAATTATATACTGCCAAAGAATGCACTTAAATCTTGAAGGAAGAATAGCCAGATGGCTTATTAAAATCAGTAATGATGAAATTCTTCTTACATACTTTGGAAATGTTTTCAGGAGAGGCAAGTCTCTAGGTAAGCACATTATGCTTAGTAAAGTATAAAGTCAGTGAAAGGTAGTGCGATACATTGCCACAATGGAAACAATGACATCGATCATTGAAATGATTTTAGAATGGCAGAACCAGCAGCTATATTATATTGTGTCCAAGACCACTATGAGTCAGAAGCGATTTGATGGTACCTACCCAGAACAATATGATCAAAAACATTCAAAGAAAATAAGAGAAATCCCGTCACTAATCCAGAGAGAACAGGTTGATATTCAAACATTTCAGGTATTAGCATGTGATCAAGAACTGATGCTGTCAAAGGGAGACATTCAAAATGCTTTGGAAGCATGAGTGAAAAACAAGATTCCATAAATTATTGGAATATGAATCGAGATGTTTCATTAAATAAGCTGAATGACAGACACCATTACTTACCTATACCAAGAAATTTGACAGACAAGTCGCCTGTCAACCAATCAGGAATATGTGCACATTCCTAAGAAAAGTGATCCAGTAAAGTGAGGCAAGTATCAGATAATATCATTAAGCTCATACACAGATAAATTTTTGGCTGAATATACCTAAAAAATAGTTGCACTAGAGCACCCAGCTGGAGTGGTCAGAAATTCAAACTATATTTTTTAAAAATGTGGAATGAGAGATATCATTATTAATGTTAAATGAATTGTGGATGAAAGCACAACATACTCAAACAACTATTACCTGTGCATTGTTGATTATGCAAAGGCATTCAATTGTTCAAAGCTTAACAAATTGGTAGCATTACAAAGACTGTTTATTCTAGACACTGAATTTTGATTAAGTGAAACATATATGAGCCCATCAGTCAAGCACGAGGGGATATTGGATGGTTTACAAGGAGAACAGATATGTGCAACAATTGTATCATGCCAGGATAATATGTACACTAAGCAAATAATTTGAACAGGTGCATTCTGTGAAGAAAAATGCAGTATTAAGTTTAAAGGAAGAGTCATAAACAACCTGCAATATGCAGATTATGCATCTTGTTTACTGAAAGTGATGAAGATTTCAAGTGCTTATTGATGAAGATTAAACATTTTAACATTTATAGATTGCATCTCAACATAAGGAAAACCAAGCCCTGACTATTGAACCTATAAGCAAAACAATGCTAAGTAGGAGAAAGATTGAAAGATTGAAATTGTCAATGGTTTAATTTTCTTGGACCCACAATTAATGTTAAAAAAAATCAGCTATCTAGAATTCAAACAACCTATGTCCTGGGAAGAATTGATGCAAAATGAATTTGTGAAATATTAAAGAGTAAACATTTCACTTTGAGAATAAAGGTGCACCTGTCCCATACCATGGTATCTCATTCACCTCCTAAGGGGGAGAATGCAAGGCATGAAGAAGGAAGCTAATGCCTTGGAATGATAGTTAGAATGCTCCTAGCGTTGAGGATGAAGAGATTTTTGCCTCATGCACTGGGAATATTATTAAGAGGAAACAGTCCATGGGTTTCTGTGCTCATTAGATTTGGTTAAAATGACAAAATAACTCCCCATGAGATGAAGATAGAATTTTACAGTGGTTGCAACAATGAGCTTATATACAGCAATGATTGTAAGGAGGAGTCAAGATTGGCCAACTTTTTATTCTGTTGTTCATGGGCTATTCAAATGTCGGAAATGACACATAAGCTTCTAACAACAATGGCAGCATATTCTGGAAGCGTTCATTAAACCTGTTCATGCTGAGTGACTGTGCTGGTGTTTGAAATTCCACTGGTCTAACTTCCTGCCTCTCAGCCACACACAACCCACCACAGGATGAGACAGGAGAGAGGAGTGGTGGTTCTTTCTCTTGCATTATCATTGTTGTCTTTTCTACTAAATCATCACTACTGATGTACAAGATGCCATACATTCCATTTTTACACAAATGGGAAACAATTTTAAACAACTTTAATTGATTCAACATGCCAATTTACTACTCACTTTTCTACTAATCCCTGAAAACCCTTGTTGTCACCTCTCTTTTCATGCACTCATATCATTTACTTTCTAATCACACTTTTAGTTACACTGTTTTCTTAATTTTTTTTGAAGAGGCCAATATTTCGACATCAGCATTTGGGTCCATTTCAGTCTCCATTTCTTCTGATTTATTACTTACCTTAAATGTTCTTTATTTGCCTTCTCAGACGTCGTTCTTGCTTGAACGCATCTCCTCACTCAGGTATACAAAATTGGAATTTTAAAAATTCTTTTTCCCCTACATTAACTCTCAAGGTATTCTGCTTCTTACCTTGAATATTTAGGCTAAGAGTATAATGCAAGATATAAAGAGAGTTAAAATGCTGAATTATGGTGTTGGGATAGAATAAGGAAAACAACCAGGATTGGCAGAAGGGAAAAACAAATCTGTCTTGGAAGAAGTATAGTCAAAACACTCCTGAGACCTCTTCTCACTTAGGGTGGGGGGCAAGATATTAGGACAGAAGGATAGCATCCTTAGTAAAGATTCATCAATAAGAGGAAAACCCTTAGTGAGATTGTGTAACACAGTGACTTCAACGCTAGGCTCAGTGGGCAGAACTGGGTAAAGTTTAAAAAAATTCTGCTGTATTAGATCATTAGGAAAAATTTTCAGCAACAATAAGACTAATATTGTGCCCTATAACCCACCTGACTTTTGCAAAGCCAACCAAGGGGCCTAATAAATATGAGTGAATTCAGCAACTGCATATATCTTTCATGCCTTTGAATTCCCATTCCCAATCCCTAGTTTTTGCAATCTCTTGAGAATTTTGGCCCTAATATTACTGCAGAATTTTCTCAAACAGGAAGATTCAGTGGTTACTAATTGATTTCTTTATCATATTGCTATTAGTTGTGAGTCAGAGAATGAAAGGTACAAACTATGCTAGCTGTTGTATGTACCACAAAATTTGGGATACAGGATATCATGGGTTGAAAGATTCTCATCCTGCCTGCCTTTAAGCACACTGTAAAATAGATTAAGAACAAATCTCCATTAATCTCACTTTGTGGTCCTCACTTTGTCTTCATTATGAGCATCTAGGGTTTAATTTTAGTTCATAGACAGTGTCTAAAAATGTACACTGTTTCTTTTTTCTTAGTGGTCTCTTTACCTTGGTAAACGGATTCTGTTGGGGAAAGTTGGAAGATGAATTTTGATACAGCTCCGACATTAGATAGAATCTTTCTCTCTGGCACTTAGTCTCTCTTAATTCTAGGAAAATTGGTTTTATTAATTAACTCATTAATTATGAGTCCCCATTTCTATTATAGTGAATCAACCTTCATTTTGCTATGTTTACTTGTCATCATAGCACAATTATGTCTTTAGTAAATTAACCTATATTTAAATTCTAAAGATTATATAATCAGTTAATTCTCACATGAGATTTTTATGGGTCTGATCATTCTAAATGACTGATACAAATGTTTTTCTCTAAAATATAATGATGAGTAAATGGCACTGTTTGATTCCCACTACTCTTGGAGTTCATTGACCAAGTCCTCTCCATTATCTATGATCTAAAAAAAGTACAATCACTGAATATATATATATATATAATTTTATTGGGAACTGAATATATATATTTTAAAATGTCCAAGTTCCTCTTATCATTGAAGAGAGTACCATCTGGACTGTTTCTGAGGACATCATAATTAAATGGTGAGAACGACATTTGTGTCTCTAATCAGCCTCTATACACATGTATACCCCTTAATCTTTCAATTACTTCTTTGATATTATACCAGTAAAGTTTTGACATATGTCTTTACATAACAAAAGTTCACATGAAATGCAGGGTTTTACCCTGGAGTAGTTTTAACCAATTTACTTAGTCTAAGTTAAAGGGAGAAATATAAAACCATATTAAACTACATATACCTGAGAGAAGACCAACAACAAAACAGGATGTTTTGTGCTATCCTATTTGAGATTAGGATATATACTTTGATTTTAAATTTACACCTTGAGTAATCATGTGTAGATATTGTAAATTAACTCAGGTATCATGGAAACCTGAGAAAACAACTGTTAGCCGTGAATAAGCAAACAGCGCAATAAAGTTCTTAAGCCAGTCTCAGGATGTCTTTGTTGATATACTAGAGAGCAGATTCTAGCTATTACTCACTAACAATCAGGTAAATATGTGACTCTCAGCATCATATGGGACCTCTAGGTGACAAATGCATAAAATCTTTTCTTGTTGTTGAGAAATTTGTAGGAATTCTATAAAGACTGCAATAATTAAAGTACCGTAGGGTAACTGTAAGGGGGGTTTTCTAACTTACATTTAGCAAAAAAAAAAAAAAAAAACGTTATAAAAAAGGCTCCATACAGGAAACAAAATGAACAAGCAAAACGAACAATTTCTCAGTCGTCTTGGGTTAAGTCAGCTCATTTAATAGTCAACCAAGATGAAATCTGTTCAGAATGCATTCTAATCCATATTCTTCACTGGCTATTTTGCTGCTATTGTTTTGTATTTGCTAAGGTAAATGATAAAAAAAATTGTAATTAACCTTGGGGGCACACATTTTGATCCTTAAATGTGAATTTTTGATACCTGGAGCCTACAGGTATCTGAAAACAATAAGGCTGAGAGGGATGAAGCACAACGAGAAAAGGAATCCCTGTGTAAGGTTCTATTCCCATTGCAACCCCAGCCCCTTTATAAATGGCAAAAGTGTTTTCTCCTCTTGATCAACTTGCTAAGTTTTCAGGAACCTGAGGAAAGGTCATCAAAATATTCCCAAATCACCATTCAAATTCTTTACCTTTGCCCCAGTGGCAGGTATATAATTTCATTTCAACTTGAGGATATACAAGTGGAGGGATTGTATTCAACTTCTCAATAGGGTCTCAGCCTGATGGCGCCTCCTTGTTAGTATGGCCTTCTTATGAAAAGTGCCCTGGGAACCACCCTATCTTGTTCTGCCTTCACTCTCCTGCGGGGAGACCTGCTGCCCTCCAGACCCTCAGAGATGTGTTCACTGCCACGGCACCCATGAGACTGCACGCACCGACCTGTGATAGTTATTCTTGTGACTGCATGAGACTGAAGAGGAACTTATGGACTAGGATCAGACTTGTCGACTGGGCTTGACTGTTTTCCTTATCTATAAAACTTTTTCTTACACATATATGGGAAGTACAAAATTTGCTCCTCTAGTCACTCAGCCTACCACAGCAACTTTCTCAGTCAGCCACTTAATATAATATTTTCAATTTATGTTATAACTTCTTAAATTATAACTAAGGTCACACTCTAAACTTGTCATTTTGGTATAGATATCTTGAGACTATAGAACTTAAGATCTTAGAACTTTCTGAGACATATCTTAGGTTCTCTGATATTTCCATGAACCAAAAATGGAAATATTGACCTTCTCACTTTTTCTATTTTTGAACCTATCTATCTTCGCCCAAGATCTTTCTGATAGCTGTGATGAGTGGTGGGATTCAAATAATTTAACAAACCAGCTCTCTTCCCTACTAAGTATAAAAAGTGATATGCTGAAAGGTTAGTTTATTATTTCATACAGCTAATACTTTAGTAAGGACATTAAAATAAGTACACAAAATTAAAGAATAAGTTTTAAATACTAATGAAAATATTAAATAGCACATGAGAAAAAAAACATTTTAACTGTTGCTATGCAACATAATTCTATGCTGCTTCTCTATTGACTTCCTCACGTAAAACATCCTTTGCTTTTATCTGAAAATCACAGGCTGTGTGATTTCTTATTAGCTTTCTTTTTACTGTAGGAGTAGGATTTCAGGTCTTCAGAAGCAGGCCAATTTGACAATAGCTTACTTGTATTTAATATGTTAGAAGCGGGCTACCTCTCTTCTATGAATATATTATGATCATCTTTGTAAAACACCTTTCTATTTATGCTGACCTTACAGCAATTGTCCTGACAATATTTTTAGCTCTCTGAACACTTTCGGGAATTGCATAATTCACTCACAATACCTCCTGAAATTTGAGACTTACCACAAAGCTGAAACAAATGACAGCATGTCCCCTCTGGTTGTTTGACACCCTTCTCTTCTGTTTAATGTTTCTTTTCTGAAGTCAAAATCACAAAGGAATAAAAATGTATTTCATTAAAAGTATAACTAATTTCATGGAAGAAATAAATCTTATAAATAGTTCTATTTTAAAATCATTTTATTGGGGATTCATACAACTCATCACAATTCATACATACATCCATGGTTTCAAATACATTTGTACCTATGTGACCATTATAATTTTCAAATAATTTTCTTTCTACTTGAGCCCTTGATATCAGCTCCTCATTTTCACCCTTCACTCCCCTTCCTCCTTCCCTCATGAACCCCTGATGATTTACAAATGATCATTTTGTCATATCTTGCAATGTCCAATGTCTCTTCCTACACCCTTGTCCATCGCCATGGAAAGAAGTTAGAGATAGGTCATTGTGATTGATTCCTACTTTCTCCCCCGCCCCACCTTCCTCTTCCCCTCCTGATATGGTTATTCTCAACATTGGCCCCAAGAAGTTTACTTGGCCTGTATTCCCTATGTTTCCAATTTTTATCTGTACCCATGTACATGCTCTGGTGTAGGCAGATTTGTAAGATAGAATAGTATCATGATAGTGAGGGTTGGGGTGGAGAGGAAATACTAAAGAACCAGAGGAAAACCATATATTTCATCAGTGCTACCCTGCACCCCTACTAGCCCATCTTCTCCCCACAAGCCTTCTGTAATTACTTACAGATTGGTGCTGGACCTCCACTCTGTACTCTCCACCCCCATCATTCACATTATAATTTTTTGCTCTGGGTCTTTGATGCCTGATATCTGATCTCATTGACACGTCATAAGGGAGGAAGGGTAATATAAGGAACTGATATTGGGGGCCTGAAGGGAGGGAGGATGTTTTGAGAGTGATGAAGGCAGAAAGTGTGTAAATGTGGCCTGCATACAATTGATGTTTGTATGGATTGTGATGGGAGTTGTATGAGCCCCCAATAAAATGATTCATTTAAAAAAAAACAAGGAAAAAAAGCAGAAACTTGTATGTGTATAAGAAAGTGCTTATATGCAGAGCAGTGGGATGTTAAGAAAACATCACAACCCAGTCCAGAGAATGTCCATAAGTGCTATATTAGTGGCTATGTTCCAATAGCCATTGTAATGTTATCTTAAGAATCACAAAATGCATTGCAATGAAGTCGAATGCAGGAAGATAACAGGATAGTGGGTGCAAAGTCTGGTGGATCCAGTGGTAGTAGATGCACTCAGCCCTGGCAGGGGTCTCCACATGGCTCCTTCTGTTCTTAGGGCATAGGGTCTATTAATATAGTTCCATGTGCCTTGTCAGTAGAACCGCTCTCAGGGAGTGAGCAGAAAGAGAAGTGTTTCCTGCCTTCACTGGGGAACACAGAAATTCCCAGAACTCTCAGGGAAAGCTCATGCCCACCCAGAGGCCTCATTGGCTATATCTTGATTGACAAGCTAGACTGCACTTCTATACTCTTAATCTTCAGATTATGTAAATACCACACCACTTTAAGAAAAACCTTGATTATAAGTGTGTCTTTAACAACTAGTTTGCCAAACTAGACCAAAAATTAGGCATTAGTCCTGTTGAACCGTTGTGAACTGACTAAATGCCACCACCACTTGTGAATCATTGTGAACTGACTAAATGCCACCACCACTTGTGACTTGGATCATGGTTTGCCAATAGGAAGATTGTCCACCAAAGCTGTTCATCTAGAGCTTCTTATATCAGGGTCAAAGGATCCTGAAGTCCTCCTTCTATGTGTAAGCAAGTTCTTACTACATTTAAATAGCTAGCATAGCCGCTACTAACCTTCCATTTTGTTGAAGGTCTAATGCACATGACATGTTCTGGACTAGTTGCTACCTGTATCGATGTTTGGTTTCTGACAATAGAATATACTTTAGTGAGATTAAACACATAAGTTTGATACAAGAGAGATTTTGGAGTTTATAAAGTTGTTAGGCTTATGAAGCTATTAGGCTGAGCTCAGAGAAATACCACTCACATCCTATCATTTCTTTTATCTTTATTTTTTCCAAAGCCATTTTAGTGGAAGCTGAAAGAGATATCATAACATTCCATAGTTCAATCACACCGATCAGTATTATACAATTGCTACCACCATCAGTTTCAAAATATTTTCTTTCTTCTTGAACTCCTTGATATCAGCCCCCTTTTACACCCCTCCCCCTAAGATAATCCCCAGGAACCCTATTCTACTTGCTGTCTTTATAGAATCATCAATCCTGGGTTTCATACACACATACAAAAAAAGTCCACATAACTAAAATTCAAGAACGTTACCTCTGTGATATGTAGATTTATTGAGTCAACCTGGCCAAGAGGGACATGTGGGATTAATTAGGTGGCAGTTTGATTGGACAGCAAAGAGAAAATAATGTGGCAAGCCCTGCCTCTCTATCTCTTGCTCTCTGGTGATCAGAACAGCATATGGTTGCCAGCTCTCTGTTTCAACTTGTGAGCTACACTACCTGTAGGACACCCAGCCTGTGGATCGTGTTGTTAGAGTTTGAAGTTTCTTTGAGATCTGCTTCGCCATGCTGCTGGTTTGGGATCGCTTGGGTTTGGGATTGTTTAATCCTGTCATCTGGCTGACTGTTGGTGGCCTACACAGTTTACTGTTGCTTACTGTCTATGGCCAGACTGCCTACATTGCTCTTTAGAAGACTAAACTGTCTACTTCCTTGACCTTGGATCCAGAACCACTCTTGATTTGAAGGACTTGCAGTATATTAACTGTTCCGTGGAAGTGTGTTGAAACCCTGGTACTGCTGTGTGGATTAACTAGCCATTATATTCCATCATGCTATATATCTCTCTATATCTACCTATCTATCTATATATATCATATATATATTATATACTTGTATATAACCCAAGTTTTTCAGAACATTTTTATAGACTCTTATGACAAAATTAGGTGCCTTGACTGACATTCAAGTTAGCATATACTCCAATATAAAGGTATATAGAATCATAACTACTCTGGCTGTGTTTCTCAAGAGACCATGTCTGGCACACTCCTGAGGACCAAATGCATCTGAGATAACCCCAATTAAAACAAATCAAAACAAAAAAAACCACACAAAAGCAAAAAGTGTTGACAACCAGATGAGGCCCAGCATACATCAGAGAGGGGATACACTGACTAGGTTTTTGTTGTGTTTTTTTTTTTTTTGGTATCACTGCCCTCAACTGACTAGGTTTTAACAGTTCAAGTAAGATTTATCATTTTGATTTTCTATTATTATTCCTTCAATGCACTTGATTTGATAACACGTTTCTTTCCATCCTTCTATTATGGAGTGAAGGGAATGAATGGAGGTTTATTTCCTGTGTCACTCTCACAAATGCATCTTGGCCTTCCCCTCTCATCAATGGCCTTCTGCAAAACAGAATGTCACAATTTATGCTCTGATACTATGCCCTCCTTTGGCTTTGGATTATACGATTTACAACCTGTAAGTCAGATGTTAGTGTGCTTTTCCATGAGGACTTTGTTGACATCTCACTTATATAGCTGCATGGTTGGAAACAAGCCTTTAAGACTCCCTAAACTATTCTATCCAATAGCGAGGCACCATCTAATTTCTTCACCACAGTTTGCTGTAGCGCCCATATCTTCCTTGTTCCCTTCCTGAGGGTGACATCAAACAAGGTCATGGTATAAGCACTAATTGTTCTTAACTTAGAGCTAGGATTTAATGTGAACTCTAAATCCTTTTCTGGGTCTATGCTTTTTAAAATCCGATATTGGCTCCCTTTAGATACCTTTGTTAATTTATATTAGTCTATGGTCATACCATCCTGAACGCACCTAATCTCATCTGTTAATTTATATTAGCAATCTTATTATCTCCCTGGAAAAAAAAAAAGATTCCCCATATGCCATTGATTAACTCCTGGTACTGATTTTTTTAAACACTGTTGATAGAGGGATATTGAGTCAATATAGACTAACTCCATGTCGCAATACCTGAATTATTTTACTTGTACATAATACCTGAATGATTTTACTTGTACATAGTATGTCTTTTTGTGACTGGATGTTTATCAGATAAACAATGGGAGTTTGCAGTCAGGAAACATTTACAATAAGTCTTACTGAGAATTTCAGTTACAGATTTATCTTAATAATATATATCTATATGCAGCATATAGGGCATTAATGCAGGAAATTAATGATTCTCTTCCTACCAACAGTTCAATACTCTTGGTATAGCTGTCTTCTGCTTCCTCCAACACCATGCATTTTCAGTGTTGAGTCCTCAGTTACAAGCATGTCTGAAGTAGAGTCCTGTTCTCCATGGGAGTTTCTTCACTGCCTCTCTCTGTGTGGCCTTGGAGGCATGTTATGTACCTTGAAGATCCAGGAGTCAGTGCCCCCATGTTATATGGCAAGTAGCATTGTCCCCCAAAATGAGCCCAGAAACTCAGACAATTGTGGCTTGTTAGGTGCATATTACCAGAGGTACTTCCCCTTTTATCATTAATTTAATTCTGAGGCTTCCATCTCCCCCTCAAGAATCTCACTATCAGGAAGGCACTACTTCTCAGACAAACTGTTAAACCCCACTACATCTGGCATGCTTGGCAACTCTGTTCTTGTTACAATCACTGATGAATCAAACTGCTAAACATGCCATCTCTGTCATGATCCAAGTCAACAAAATAGTGCACATCATGTCTGTCTCAGTCATTCTGTTCCAAGTCTAAATCTGAAGGACGGGGGATACATCTAAATGGTAGTGTCAGTGTCAGATCCCAAACACAAACTGCAAATAATACAAAGGAATTTTCATTTATTCTCCATTCTTTATGTTCTGTAAAATGTTAGAGTGGCCCCTGTTAGAGCCTATACTAGAATCATGTCCAAATTTTAACCCTATTTTAGGACCATAGCTTACTACAGTAGACACAAAATTGGAGTCCTTATTTTTCCTGAATCCTTTTGTCTAAATTGCTCTAAACAATGTTCCAATTTCTAACTGAAAGAACTTTATATCAAGAAGCCATCACATCCCAGGCCATGGGTCTGATGCTACTTGAGGTCCTCTCCAAATGCACGTAGGTACAGGAGAACAACACAGAAAGGAGAAGCTGCAAGTTGGTGGG
Source organism: Nesogale talazaci (assembly GCA_004026705.1). Lineage (NCBI taxonomy): Eukaryota > Metazoa > Chordata > Mammalia > Afrosoricida > Tenrecidae > Nesogale > Nesogale talazaci. Next base: position 102,097 of record PVJH01003485.1, read on the forward strand.
AGTCAAGTCTTAGGGATCCATGGTTGCTTGGAATATTGTAGAGGGTCAATAACTCCAGGCTGACTCCTGAGTCAGAGGCCCACCTGGAAGTGGACACACAGACACAGTACAGAGGAAGGTGAAAAGCCAGAGAAGGAGAAGTTCTCCTGGTATCTCAGACAAAAGGCCACACCCTCAAGAAGGCACCATCCAGTGGTGATCTGAGAGCCTGGACTCCACTCTGATATATTCGCAGAATTTTAAATTGACATAAAATATAATTGCCACATCTCTGTACTCATTTTCCCTAATCAGCTTTAAATCTCTATTTTGTTAAGAATATCAATAAAGGACAGAAATTTTGTCATTCTAAGTAAACAGAATCACCCTCAGGCCAGGCAAACTAGCAAAAGATCTATAGTGTTTATTGTTTCAAGACAATAATGTTTCAGTTTATTTTTCCTGAAGCATAATTAATATTATTCTGTCTGTGATACATGTAAACTTATCTCAATATCAAAGACATTCAAGAGTTTGCTGAGAAAGAGTAAAACCCTTGAACATCAACACTAAGGTATTGGTTTTCATATTCAAGGTTAGACGTAACTTGGTGGTCACCCTCCATTTTTGCATAATGACTTCATCTTTGGGAATAAACATATCAATAAGGGTGAGAGTACATAAATAGTTGTTTTCATGCCTGTCATCAAATATTGCAGTGAGTTAAAAACTCAATTTAATCTTTAAAAAATCTGAGGGCAAAGATTCTAAGTACCTAGTGAAATCATTGCTAAGATTATCGCTGTGAAAACTAGATTATTAAGGAATCAAGCTAGGTAGGACCTAATAGCTTTGAAACAAAACAGAGAGAAATTAAGATCAGAATACGACCTAGTTCTAAGGAATCAAGTCATAAATTAAGTGTGTTGTGGTTATTAGGCATTATGGAGTCATCTGTGACCCACAGTGGCCTTATGCAGAACAGAATGAAACACTCTCCAGCCCTGCATCATTCTCAAGTGGTTCCTATCTTCCTATGCTTGAGCCTATTTTTGTAATCACTGTGTTTATCTTTGAGAGTCTTCCACTTTTTCATGAGCCTTCTACTTTACCTAATATGATGTTCTTCTCCAGGGAATTATCTCTCCCGACAGCATGTTCAAAGCACATGAAAGGAATTCTCTTTGATTCAAAAAAGCACTCTGGTTGTACTTGTCCCAAGATACATTTGTTTGTCCTTATATCATTTCATGATATTTTAAAAAATCTTCACCAGCACCACAATTCAAATGCACAATTCTCCTATATTCCTTATTAATAACATAATTAATAACATAAGTCTCCTATATTCCTTACTCAGTGTCCAACTTCCATATGCATATGAGACCATTAAAAATGCCATGATTTGGGTCAGACTCACCTTAGTCTTCAAAGTGACATCCTTGTTTTTAAAAGTCTACAGAGGTTTCAAGCTGCAGATTTGCCAAGGTCAATGGGTCCTTTGATTTCTTCACTGATGCTTTCTTGACCAGACAAAAAAAAGATCCTTGACTACTTCAACCTTTGCTCCATTATCATGATGTAATCGTGATGTAGTCTAGCTGTGAGGATATTGGTCTTCTTTTCACTGAGTTATAACCCATGCTGAAGGATGAAATCCTGGATCTTCATCATCAAGCGTTTGAAATCCTCCTAACTTTAGGAAAGCGAGAAACATTGCATCATCTGCACATCATGGGTTGTTATTAATAAGCATTGCACCCATCCTGGTGATGAATTCTTCTCATTTTAATCCAACTTCTCTGATCCTTTGCTCAGCAGCACACAGATTAAACATGCATTGTGACAGGATACAACCCTGATGCACACCTTTCCTCATAGTGAACCATGTAGCATGCCCTTTCCATGCCCTCACAACTGTCTCTGAATAAGTTCATCATGAACACAGTGCCGTGTGATCTGTAAGATATGAAATGCAAGCAGCTGTGGCATTAGGCTTTACCTCTGACTACTGTTGCCCATGTTAGTTCCCACTCAGTGAATTTATGGATAAGAGAATAAAATAAATTGTTCTGAGCCTAAATTTATTTTTCCCCCTTGTTACTATTTCAGTCCTACTTACTGAAATCCTCTTTGCCTTACCTGGCCCACCACTTTGTCAACTGTGATGTCCTCTAGTGCACAACCACTTCTGCGGATGCAGTCGAAGGACCTGCATCAAAGTTTCAGAGCACATTCTATGACACACAGTTTTCTTGGTTAATTTTCAGAAACGGAATGCCAACCCTCTCCGAGGTCTTAGTGTATACACTCCACTGAATTTCTTTCACTGGTATTTGAAATGTTATTAGTATTGTTGTCGAGTGTCATCTAGCCTGTTCTGACCCATAGCGATCCTAGGTACAACAGAACAAAGCACCATGGGGTCATGCACCTCATCTGCCAGCACTTTAGCAGGCTGAACGCTATCACAGGATGGCAAACTCATAGACAGATGATTGTGGCTGTGCATAGTCTATGCATTGGGGTACTTGTCATTGTGCTGAGGGATAAGATGGAGTTTGAAGGACTGTAAATGTAACAGCTATGGAGCACTGGCATTACTAATTTTAAGAGCATATAAATGAAAAATCCTGGGATGCACAATAGATTGTACAATAGATTCAAAATAGTACAGTTCTTTTATTTCCCATTCATCCCTAATGATCTTGTTTAGTTTAAAAATAAATTAACATTTAAATAGTTTATACTCAAAATTTGGATCTCATTAAAGACTCTTAGTTACAAACTATGCCCACATAGATGCACCAAAAAGATGGTTAGACACTGCCCTAATTTATGTTTTAAAGTTTGCATATTTTAAAAATGATTAATTATAAAAGAGGACTTTCACCTATGACACCCTCAGGAATGTCCACATATTCCATTAATATTCCAAGCATAAAATGGGTACTCTTGGGAATCAAATAGCCCTATATTTGAAACTAATAATGATGACTTTGAATTTGAGTATTCCATATGGGAATACATAACAACCCTTCTAAGTGAAAATATACAATTAGTTACCAATGCAATGTAAATTAAGATAAAAATAGATTACCATGAAAGGAATCAATGTGAAACAATTGCTACTAGAATTATTACCTCATGTATCAATTCCTTAATATCAAGTTGTATTTACCAAATGTCCTTTTTAGGATTCAAAATCATTGATTTCTGCAATTCATCTGATTATTTTTTAACTTGTAATAAAGGAGAAATAATGTTATTAACCCAAACTATGAGGTTTCTATCTCTGCTTCCCTCTTAAGGAAATTTGGATACTGAAATTATATTTCCATTGATCACTCTTCCATTTTTCTATCTATATTTTATCTTATCTTTCATTTCATAATTGGCAGTGAATTTATATCTGTATAAATTTAAAAGCTGGTTCATGAAATGACTCAAGCCCTTTGCATTGTAGTTTTCATCCGTGAGAGCATCAAGGGCTAACCACTCAATTAAAGAGGTTATTTGAATTTTTTAATATTTTTCTGTCATGTATAATCTTGTCTCATAACGTCTAGTAAAAATAATATACAGTGAATGAATGACAGCAACTTGGTTTATTTAACAGTAGACTGGGCAAAGGAATGTGTCTTTGGCCTGCTGAATCCTATGAAATTGTAAAAAACACAAAAACTGACAAAATTGTCAGTTGCCATCAATTGGCTCTGACTCATAGTGACAAAATAAAATACGCTCCTAATTATCTTCATGGTCATTGATATGTCTGATTCCATATTGTGGCGATTGTGCCAATATGTCTCACTATGAGTTGGACTAACATTCCCTGCCCTTCCAGTTTGTCAACCATGATGGTATTTTCTTTTTTGGGGGCATCACTGCCCTCCGGTGGTCATGGGAGGTACCCTGCGCTGTGAGCCACCACTGGATTTGAACTGCCAAGTCCATGGGCCACTGTCCCGCGCTTAACCACTTATGCCACCGGGGCTCAGCCCCCATGATGATATTTTCTGAGCTGTATTTTTTTCTGAAATATACAAAGTAAGCAGCACGAAGTCGTGTCATCATGGCTTCTACAGTGTATTGTCTTTATACTTCTTCTAAGTTAGTCTCTTCTGGCAGTCCACGCTATCTTCAATTTTCTTCACCAACACCAGAGTCTTAACTTATCCCATCTTTCTCTCTCTTCCACTTTCCCCACATCCTTTTTTTTGGGGGGTGGGGGGAATCACTGCTCTCCGGCGGTGGGAGTAGGAGGCCCAGCCCCACTGCTGGAATTGAACCTCCGTCCCAGTGGGCCGCAGCCCCACGCACAACCACTACACCACAGCGGATCAGTCCTCCCCACAGCTTTTTAATGTATAAGATAATTTAGAAATCCAAGGCTCTGGGTCTGGTGTACCTTATGCACCAAAGTTATAACTTTGTTTTTATAATTTTAAAGGTATTTTATACAGAGTATTTGCATGAAAAATATATATATTTGAAAGTCAGAAAAATACTACATATGTGTTTTTTTATACATTTATTTATTGATCTCAGCTTTTTAGTTCTCATGAGAAATCATACTGCCCAGTAACTAAAAATATATTTACCTTCTTTTTCTTTTTTTCTAAACTAAAATGGTTATTATAACCAACTGGCACAGAACACTTACCTTGATAGCAATTTTATTTGCACTTGTGCTGATGGAAAGGAGACTTGCTGATAAATAGGAAGCCATTAGTAGTAGAAACTAATGTGCTAAAATAAACTCAGATGAATATATAGGAACAAAGTAATAGAAATTGAGGAATAATGAAAGTGACTTCAACTTGACAAACATAAGGATTTCTAAGACACAAATATAGTCACACTGAAGTACAGTTTTTCAGTTTAGTTGACATAGTATAATAGTATAGTATTATGAAAGTAACATGAGATATTAAGCACAAAGCATATGCTAATATAATGTCAAAACATCCCATTCATCAATTTGCTGTTATATTCAATTAAACAGATAGCATATTTAAGAAAATCCATTTTTAACAGTGAAATCAGTAAATGCTTAATTTGAATGTTTGTTTAATGGTATAGAGTACACCTTGAAAGAAAATGGTAGAATAGAGAAATATCATGGAAGGAAGGAATTACCATGACATGATGAAAATCACCAACAACATTAATTAGCTAACCAAGCCTTCTGCCTAGAGTAAAAGAAAAATGAGTAAGTTCCAAGGTTGTTGTTTATTAAGAAACTCTGAGGAATAACTTCCAGTTTAACAGATAAATAATTTCTAATGTCAAACAATGCAACAGGAAAAACCTAATTAAAGCAAATACTCTATTCATTTGAAAAAAGACATGTCAGTATAATTTAGTCAATTATTCACTCAGGATGTGCAGAAGAAATAGAGATTACAGTCCTCGTTGAGTCAAAGCTGTAAATGATAACCATTTTCATGGTCAGTTTTTGTTCTTTCAAGAGTAAATTTCCCCCATGAACCTCTAGATCTGAAAGCTACAAAAGAAAAAAATCTGTTATCTCAACCTGGAAGGGTGAAATGTCATACCTCCTATATGTCAAGGAAATAAAGGAAAGACAGGTTGATAGTGATATACTCAATAAATAATGGGTTCCCTTTGACACACAGCTTTCCAGGTTGATGGAGAGGGGCAGATGACAGGTTATCTGTGTTCATGGCTAAATCTCTTAGCTTTAAAGAAAAATATGCACTACATTTAAGGTCATTATGATACAGTTTAAAGTATACACTTATAGTAGTGCTTTTGTAAAAAATTAATGTGTAAATCAATTACCTGGCAAGGCAATCTTGTTGAAACGCAGTCCCTGATTCACTAGAATTTTAGAGGGGTTCAAGAAGAGATTCTGTGTATCTAACAAGACTTCAGGTGGTGTCAGTACTTGTGGTTCCTGATAAAACTTGGAGTACAAAAGTCTTGCCTAAACCATATAAATTCTAGAGCATTAGACCTACAAGAAACCTTCAAAAATTAAATGAATTCCACTGCCTTTTGATTCAATTCCAACTCATTGTGATGGTATATAAAGCTGTAGGACTGTAACTCTTTCCATTGACAGATACTTTCTCTGACTACTGCAGAAGGGTTGATGGGTTTGAACCACCTCTCTGGTAGTTAAAAGTCTGGTAACTTTAGGTGACATTTAGTGTAACTTTTCATTTTACAGGTAAAGAAATCAAATATTATATAATTGTTATGACACATTCCTCATTCATTGACTTATTGTTAAAATTCAGAAATCATAACTCTTCATCTAATGTTCTGTTCATAGAAAACGAACACAAAGCACCTGGAAGTATTGCTCTACACTCTGTTTGGTGGAGATCGGTATCAGTAACTGTTTAATTTAAAATTGAACAGTACCAGTTTTGAAACTGTGTGAACTCCCATTTTAATGTTGTCTTTCCTTTATGAGTATTGAAAAATAATTATATTCCTGGTTATGATGATAACTCAAAATATGTCAACGAAATGTTTGTATTCAGAATACAGTATAGAATATGATCACAATTTTTACTAACACATATGGATTTTGTAAAACACCTTTTTACTAGCCCATGTGAAACACCTTGAAAAATCTCTCTGCATAAATAAGTTGAAACTACAAAATGTAAAAGAACTGTATTACACCTTCATGTAATATATTATTTTTTTAATTAAACATCATTTTATTGGTGGATCGTCCATCATTTTTCACAATACATTAATAAACATACTGTGCCAAGCACCCTCGCATGTCCACATTCTCTAAACTTCTGCCTTTCCCCGTGAGCTCTTGAGGCCTTTTCCCCTTTTCCCCTGCTCTCCCTTCCCCGAACCCTCAATACTTTATAAATTATCATTGTTCTTTTACATCATACATCTAGTATATTCTTTTACAAGTAGTTATTGAATAACTAGGCAATTGCCCCAAATAAGTGTGACCCATGATTTTTCTTGCATAAAACAATGAATTCAGTGGAGGTGATCAGACATAGATGCAGTAAAGATTTAAATAATAGTAGATGCTCTGATACTATATGCCATGATTAGTGGGATGAAAAGAGAAAGGAAAATAGAGTAAGGGAAGTTTAAATTGAGTTGTAAGTGAGTAGGTAGGCATGTAGGAAGAAGGAGATTGTGGGGAATGGGATGGGGAAACTACCTAAAAAGATAGTGCATAAAAATCAGGATTCATTGGAGAAAAATCAAGCTTAAGAGTGCAAAATCAAAGGTGAAATACTTTAACCCTCCTTTCTCTTTGGTTTGATGGTTCACTTGTCAGCAGTGAAACTAGTTGCAGCCTGAGGCATGTATATGATCTGCAGAAAGGAAGCACAATCAATGGGAGCACTTCATCTTATTGTTTATTGTTTTCTTGGATTGGAGCAGGAGATGAACCTAAATTGACCTGCTTTCTAGTCACAGTTAAACTATTGACTCAGTGAAGGCTAAAATTACCTGCTTTACTTTACTTGTATTGAAAAGTTCTTTGGAAAAATTAGGAGCTTTAGAACAATTTTATGTATTCAATCATGCTTTTGTATGAATAAAGACAGCTTTATTTTCTCTTAAACTAACACTAGTGCTGAATTTTATTGGACCCTGGGTGGTACAAATCACTTTTGCTTCAGTATAAGCCTAAATGAATCATAGGCTGATGATTTTATACTATAAAAATGAAAAACACTGCATTAAGTCCATTATGCTTCACAGTGACACAAAATGACAGCATCGAACTGCCTCACAGACTTCCCAGGGCTGTAACTGGAATTTTGAGCAGGCAAGAATGAGATGACCATATCTATCTCTTTTGAGTTAGCAGCCCACTGCTTTACCTCCTACTCCACCAAGAATCCTTAAAGTAAATATGACCGTATGACTTCCAAAAGAACAAACAAATTCGTCTTGAAAGAAATTCAGCCAGAATTCTCCTTAAAGGCAAGAATGGGGAGATTTTTGTCTCAGATACTTTGGACATGTTGTCAAGAGAGACCAGTGCCAAGAGAAAGACAGTATGCTTGATAAAGCCCATGGGGATTGAAAAAGGGAAGGTCTTTGATGAAAGGGATTGACACAGAGGCTTCAACAAGGGCTCAAACAAAGGAACAGTGGTGAGTATGGAACAGGGACAGGCCGTGTTTGCTTCTGTTGTTCATAAGGTCACCAGGAGTGGGAAGGAATCTAATGGCAGCACTTAACAATAGAGGAATTCCTATGAAGTGATTCAAATCTGTCCCATGAGGGTTTGCGGTGGGTCAAAATGGACTGACCTGAAATGAATTTTTTTGTAACTGTTGATTAGATTGTAATTCCTTCTGTTGTCTTATTTCGTTTGCTCAAAATTCCAGGGCAAGCTTCAGGAGATTTGTGAAAAGAAAATTCTAACTTTGTTCCTGATAAAAGGAGGAGATTTTGGGTGTTTTTCAGCTAAGTGTGACCAATGTTGTCACTAGATGGATGATTGGGATGCAGATCATATTGGTTGACACTGTCACGGGGGGGACAGGAAAACGATAATCTATACACCTTGAGTATGTAGAATTGCACCACAGAAATGTATTATTTTACATAAAACATCCCTACAGCTAGTTATAACAGCAGTATTTTCCCTATACACTCAACTTATATGTATAATGATACCCATAACGCTAATAGCCTACAAGATCATACTTGGAGCTGCTAGTGTAAGTCAGATCTATCATCATTATTCAATTTTGGGAGGCTTTTGTACAGTGTGGATTTGTCTATAAGTGTGATAAGCATGCATTGCTGATTGTATTGCTACTGGTGCTTTGAAGTCACTGATGTTGTCATATTTTATGGTGTTTCAATGATATTAAAGCATGTACAGCTTGTGACTTCAATAAAATTGTTTTTAAAAAAATGAGGAAAAGAAAGAAAAGAAAAATAAAAAAGGCTGCTGCTCAGGTACTAATAATGTTGTAAGTCTTTTTTTTTAATATAGATTTTATTGGGGCCTCTTACAACATTTAATACACCATTCATAGTAAGCATATTTGTATACATGTTGCCACATTTATCTACATTATCTACTGGAACCCCTCCAGCATAAACTTCTCTCCCCTCTTTCCTCTAGTTGCTCATTTTTTTAATTCCAACACCCCATATTTCCCCTTCTCCCTCCTCCTTCCCCAGGAACTTCCAATAACTTACAAATTGTTATTAGCTTTTCATATCTTATACTGTCTAATATGTCACTTCACTCACCCACCCCCCGTTGTCCACACTCCAGAAAGATCACATGTAGATCCGAGAAATTTGTTCCCCCTTTCTACTCCACCATCTCTCCACCCCCCTACTGTCAACACTCCCCCCTAGTCTCAAGGGATTATCTATCCTAAATTTCCATGTCTTCAACTCCAATGTGCATCCCCTGGTCTGGCCAAATTTGTCTGGCAGAATTAGGATAATGAGAGTCGGGAGGAGGAAACATTTGAGAACATTTCATTGGTACTACACTGCACCCAGACTGGCTCATCTCCTCGCTACAACCTCTCTGTAAGAGGATGGGTTTGGGGTCTCCAATCTGAACTCCCCCTCATTTATGATGATATAATTTTTAGGTCTTTGATGCTTGATATGGGATCCCTTTGACACCTCGTGGTCATACCGACTCTTGTGCTTCTTCCATGTGGGTTTGCTTTTTAGCTATATGGCCTCTTATTCATCTTCAAGTCTTTAAAACCACAGACACACATCTTTTGATAGCCAGGCACCATTAGCTTTCTTCACCACATTTGCTTGTGCACATATTTGTCACCAGCATTCATATCAGGAAAGTGAGCATATAATGTTACGGTTATTAGTTCTTGAAATCTGATAATTGATCCCTTTGGTATCTCTTGGTCCCATAAGCTGGTGTACTTCTTCCATGTGGCCTCTGTTGCTTCTGAGCTGGATGGCCGCTTGTTTACTTTTAAGCCTTTAAGACCTGTGTCAGTCTGGGTAGACTAGAGGAACAAATTCAAGAGGAACAGGACATTGAGAAAATATCCCAGCCCAGTCCAACTCAAAGTCACAAGTCCGATATTAACCTCTATGCCCGAAATCAGTCCATAAAGTCTCCTTCTGACTCATGAATTCACAGGTCAATGGGTACAGAGTGCTGGCACCGACAGGGGTTTCCCCATGGCTCCTCAATTCCAGGGCTCAGGGTCCATCAACAGCAGCCCATGGTGGTAGAAGCAATTCATCAGTGGCAGAAGCAATTCATTGTTGACAGAGGCCTCCATGTGACTGCCCCAGCTTCAGAGGTCAGGCTCCATCAGGGCAAAGCCGTGTGGTCTCTCCACCGGCTAGTCCATCCTCCCAGATGTCGCCATTCTGTGTTACCTGTGGTTAATCATCTCTCAAACTAACTCCCAACAACTGGGGGAGATAGCTTCTCATCTTCACGAGGGAAAGATCGTGAGATTTCCCAGGAGTCTCAGGTGAAAGCCATGCCCACATAGAGGCCTCACTGGCTACTCAATGGCTATCTCCAGATTAACAGGCTAGACTCCACCCCCACATTTCAATCATAAAATTAACATAAGCACATGACTGCCACAAAACCCCAGATGCTACATGTTTCGATAGCCAGGCACCATCAGCTTTCTTCACCACATTTACTTATGCACACATTTGTTTTCTGTGCCTGTGTCAGGGAACTGCACATCATGGAATGCCAACATAATAGAACAAAATGCACTGAGGAAGTATCTGATGCAGTTCCAATGCCCATCTGCTGTCCTAATTCTAAGCCTATAAGTATATGTATATTGATCTATTTCCCCTTGATCATATGAATATATGTACTTATGTTTATGGCTGTATTTAACCTCTATAAATGCCCCTTACTCCCCAGCACTTTTTCTCTATTTCCCTGTACCTCCTCCCATCCCACCATCATGCTCAATCTCCATTTGGGTTTCAACATTGTCTCTCTATTACATTAGTCTTAATCAATCCCTATCGGACCTTCCACACCCACCCTGCCACCAATCCTGAATCTCATGCTACTCCCCCCATCCCTGGATTGGCCAACAGCCCCCCCCCCAAAAAAAATCCACCATCCACCGTGGTACCATCAGTTCCGTCGTCCCCACCCCTAGAACACCCATTCAGCCCACCCCATCCAGATAGACCTGTAGAGAAAAGAACATGTTCAAAAAAGGACATCCCATAATTAAGCAAGCAAAGTAAAGAAAACAATAAAAACATCAACAAAAAACCCCCCAATATCCAACATGTAGACGTACATGCAGAAATACAATAATTATAACAATATAAAAACCTACAAATAGTTTAAGGTCTGTTTGTTGACCTCCAGGAGTGTCTCCTGGTTGAGTTGGATGTGGTGTCACACTCTGGTAACAAAGTAAATATCTTTGGTGCTCAATCTGGAGCCCCATGTTCTGTCGCACACCCTTAGTATTTTGGTGCAGTTGGGTCAGACAGGGTATAATCCTAACCCTGTTTCTCCATTGCTGACCCCAAAATGTCTTGGGTCAGTGAGGTTAGTTGTATTTCATCTTGGGGCCGGTCATATGGTGCTCTCTTTGTAGTGGCAGTTCTGAGTGGGAATATTGTCCTGAAGGCTCAGTGGGCCAGGATGTACTTCATTCTATCTTCCTCCCCCTTCATTTATTCTTGTGTACTCTGGTCAGGTGTATCTCTCTCCCCAAGCTGCAACTTTGGTGCTGACCTCTAAGGCAAATGCCTCCAGGGTAGAAGCGGGTGTCCCAGTAGTTGGCATTGGGGTTCAGCTCTCAGATGTCTCCACTGGTTCTCTGCTCCATTGCTTCATGCTTCAATCACTTCCGAGAACACCTTATTTAAGTTTGGTTCCTGTTTTTCTGTGAGATATAAAAAATATACTCCCCTTGGGTGGGTTAGTACCCCCATTCCCTCTCTACTTAACAGTACCTCACCTCCCACATCCCATCGTCTCACCCTAGTTGGCTACTATATGTAGCCCTGGATTTGGTTTGGCCCCAGCTGTACTACCTGGGCCTTCTCCCAGGATTTTCTGTATACTGTAGATTTTTCCTGATACCACTTTTGCATTTAAAAAAATATTATAAATCTTACCTCAGTGGACTCATATTGCATATGTTTTTTTGTGCTTGGCTAGCTTTGCTTAGCATAATTTTCTCCATTTCTTCCCATGTGGAGATGTGCTTCATGTGTTCATCACTACTTTTCAGCGATGCATAGTACTCCATTGTATGTATGTACCATAGCTTTTTAATCCACTCATCAGTTGATGGAAATTTGGACTGCTTCCAACTTCTTGTGATTTTTCAACTGTGCTGCGATGAACATCAGGGCACATATGCCTAGTCGTGGATTCTTACTTGCCTCTTCTGGGTATATGCCCAGAAAGGATTGTTGGATCGTATGGTAGTTGAATTTCCATCTGTTTCAGATATCTCCAAATTGATTTCCATAGTGGTTGTACATACTTGCAGGTCCACCATCAGGGGATGAGAGTTCCTATCTTCCCACAGCCTCTCCAACACTTATTGCTTTCTATTTTTTTGAATTGGGCTATTTGTGAGGATGTTAGGTGATATCTCATTGTTGTTTTGATTTGCATTTCTCTTAGTAAGTTTTGTTTATTTGGTTTGTTTTTGATGATGTATGCCTCATTGGGCTTGTTCTGACTCTAGTGTGTTGGGTCCTTGGCCTGGGAACTGTGTGCTATGTACTTTTCCGGCTGTGCTCATTCTGTTGTTTGAACTTTCCCCAGTGGACTCATGTCATACTTATGCTTATGCATGTCTCTCTATGCTTGGATACCATCGCTCAGCATAGCATCCTCCCACTCCTTCTGAGAGATAATGTGCTTCATCTTTTCAACACTATTTTTTAGTGGGGCTTACTACTTATGTGTATATACCAGAATTTTAATCCTTTCATCTACTGATGAAAATTTAGACTGTTTTCAATTCTTTATGATTCTGAACTGCACATTGGTGAGTATTAGAGCATGAATGACTCCTCGTGGTCTGGTTCTTATTTCTTCTAAGTATATGCCCAATAGTGGAATAATTTGATGTAATTGAACTATGGATTATTACAATATCTGTAAGAATCCCCAATAAAATTTCTTTTCAAAATCAATGCTGAAAGTCTTAGCACACATGCAAACAAATAAATAAAGTTTTAAGTAATAGTGTTGTAATAGAAGCCCTGGTAGCATAGTGGGCTACAGACAATAACATTAAACCAACAGTCACTCTACTTCCATACATGTTATAGTCTTAGAAACTCACCCAGGCGGCTCTAGAATGTCATATGACAAATGAGTTTGTCATTATCAATCAGCATTGGCTCAATGTCCTTGAGTTTAAGCAATGTTATAATTCAATGTGAAAAGATATTTTGAGATGATTTTTGTTACTAATATTCATCTATTCCTAAAATGTCACATTTAAGCCATTTATAACCTATATCTCAACTGTCATATTATTAGGTTTTATTGATATTTATAAACACTAATAAGGATTCTGTGTGACCCATTATGGCAAGAGATTTGGAGGTCATGGCATCACCATACATTATTACACAGAGTCTTAGCAACACTAACGATGACACTGACTGTCAGATATATGATAAAGGGGTATACACTGTGATATTAAAGATGTTTCCTTCTATTTCTAATGTACTAAACTCTTTATCATGAATACATTCTGAACATGACTAAATATTTTTTCTTCACTGATTGACACAATAGTGTTTTTTTGCTCTAAAGGAGAATAATACTAATGAGAATGGAGAAGCAACAAAATGCAAACTATTTCATTTTCTATGCTACATAGATTGTGTATCTTGGGTGAACTACACTTGCCAGGATGGATTAACTGTTCTATGTGTTGCTGAATTAAATTTGCCAATATTTATTTGTACATACGTGCTTGTCCATAAAGTATTACTCTCTGTCCTCCATTACTTAGAATGCCCTAAACTGGATTTGGTATCCAGTCCATGTTGGGAAATATTGCTTCTTTCTCAATATTTTGAAAAGTGCATATAGAACTTTTCCTAAGTAGTCATGGCTGTTACATAGTCTGTGAGCCTGAGGAAGGAGTGGAGTCTCGCAGACCTCATATGGAGGTGCGACGGAGATAAAGAGCTTATCGAAGGCCAAGTGCACTCACTCTCTGGGAGAAGATATTCCTGTTGAAAAGTCACAAGGAGATTCCCTGATGGAGCCAGAGCCCTGGAGCTGAAGGAGCTATGTGCAGATCAATGCCAGTGCTGAGATGTTTACCCTGCCACTGGATTCATGTGACTGTCCACCCATTGTCCTGTTATCTTCTTGTATTCAGAGTCATTGCATGTGTTGTGGGGGTCTGAAGAGAAATTTATTGATTGGTATTGGGTATATGGGAAAATAATGAACTTATGGACTTGATCTGGACTGGGATGAGATGTCTACTCAGTATACCATTAATTGTTGATACAAAGGTTTGCTTGGGGTTTTTTTTCCCCTGTGCATATATGTCTCCCTATATTTAGTTGTCTAGTCTACCTGGACGAACACAATGTTAAACTCACCAGTGACAATAATAAATGCCTTTTTGGAATGATTTAATTATGGATTCAAATTTTAAAAACTGTATTGTCTTATTCACACTATCCAGGAAATGATCAAATACCAACCGAAGTGCTTTCAAGAAGCTGAAGAGACTGGAAATGCTTACTCATCTATACTAGAAAATTAAGAAAACAGGTAGCTACAGGTGAACTGACTGAAAGAGGTCGATGTGTGTACTTATTCCAAAGTAAAAAGACCCCAAAATGATTCTTGAATTGTAGAAAAATATCACTATCATACACAAGCAAAATTTTGCTAGCAATCATCCAATAATGGTTGCAACAGTACCTTGACAGGGAGGTGCCAGAGACTTGAGCCATTTTCAGAAGAAGATGTGAGAATGAGGGATAGCCTCGCTGATGTCAGATGTATCTTAGCTAAAAGCAAAGAATACCAGAAATACGTTTGCCCATGTTTTTATTGACTATGCCAAGGTTTTCAATTGTGTGAAACATAAAAAGTTATGGATACCCTTGAGAAGAATGGGAACTCCAGAAGGTTTCATTGCACCCATGAGGAATTAGAACAGGGGTCAAGAATCAGCTGTGTGAGCAGAACAATGGAATGCAGCATAGTTTAAATTTGGGAAAGGTGTGCAACAAAGTTGTATCCTCTCACAGTATTTATTCAGTGTGTATGCTGAGCAAGTACTCAGAGAAATTGTCTTCAATGAAGAAGAATGTGATCTCAGGATCAGAGGAAGACTTAATAGAAGCCTGAGATATGCAAATGACAGAACTTTGCTGGCTGCATGTGAAGAGGTCATGAAGCATTTTCTGAGGAAGATCAGGATTGCAGCTTTCAGAATATATTACCGCTTAATGTAAAAAAAATTTGACTGAGCCCCGGTGGTGTAGTGGTTGTGCACGGGACTACGGCCCACTGGGATGGAGGTTCAATTCCAGCTGCACAAAGCAAAGGCTGGGCCTCCTACTGCCACCATCAGAGGGCAGTGATGCTCCCTCCCCCCCAAAAAAAGAAGAAAAAAATTCCAGATTCTCATGGAAGCAGAAGTCCAGAGATCACTGGCCATAATGCATTAGGAAACACTGCTGCACAAGAACTCTTTAAGTAATTGGACCAATACGTGACATTGTGAGCTATGAAGAAAAGTTTGAAGCTGTCAAGAATTTTGTCTTGCTTGGATCCACAGTCAAGCCTCCTGGAAGAAGCAGTCAAAAGACCAAAATATATGTTGCTGATGTGCCACACAAGACCGCTCTAGAGTACTGAAGAGCAAGAATAATACTTTGAGGGTTAAAGTGCACTTGTCCCAAGCCATGGCATTTTAATTGCCTCATATACATGTGAGAGTTGGACACTGACTAAAAGCTGGAGATGAATCAAAGGATTTGTAAAGTAATGCTGGGGAAGAATATGGAAAGTCCCATGGGCTGCCTAAAGGACCAACCTCTCTCTCTGGGAAGAAGTATGCCAGAGTGCTTCTTTGTGGCAAGGATGGCAAAGCTTTGCGCGGCATCCTTTGAACTCCTTGTCAGGAGAGACCGTTCCTGGAGAAGGACATCTGCTGGTAAAGTGGAGGAAGTGGGGGAGGTGCTCAACCAGACGGACCGGCAGAGTGACTACAGCAATGGGCTCAAACATAGGAACAGCACAGGAGCAGGCCGCGTTTTGTTCTTTTGTGAACTGGGGGGCAACGGGTGGGAACTTACTCAATGTAACCTATCAATAGCAACAACAATCTAGGCTATTGTTTCCTCTTTATTTCATGTGGTAAATTTTGCTTGTTTCAAAAAGCCAGGTATTAAAATTAGTTATTACATTTATGGGCATAACTTAATCCATAATAATTTCTCATTTGGATGCTTCATGGTGCAATGATTAAGTACTAACTACTAAACAAAAAGTAATTGCTTAGAACTCACCAGTTGCCCTGCAGGAGAATAAAATCTGGCATTCTGCTGCTGAAAGCTTATAGGCTAGGAAACTCAGTGAAACCCCTCTTCTTTGACCTGTAGGAAACTATGAGTTTGAACCAACTCAAATGCAAACAATAACAATCTCTTACTACTGTTCAATGTTTATGAAATCTATTGTGGCATCCCTGTCCCGCTTTTGATACTGGAAATTTGTATTTTGTCATTTTTTTTTTAGTCAACATAACTGGCAGTTTTCATGAAACCTACTTTTAAAAATGACAATTTTATTTAATAAATTTCTACTCTTTTTCATTATTTCTCTCTTTTTAGTAAATTGGATTATTTTTTCTTGTCCTAGTTTCTTGAAGTGGAAGCTACATATATGTTTTTAAACTTTGATTCTGCTTCAGTACAAGATTTTTTTAATAAAAGAGGTAAGAACTACTTTTCCTAATTTCTAGAAGGATGTCCTGTTTGCTGCTTGTTTATTGTCCTTTGATACAAAATAATTCCTTAGGGATACTTAATCCTATTAGTCATATATAATTTAGATTATATTGCTTTATTATTATTTCCAAAAGTTTAGAGATTTTTGGTATGTTTCTTTTTGGATTTAGCATGAAATTTTATTTGTTGTTGTTGGTCTGTAAAATAGATTCCTTTCAGGTGCATAGTGGTCCTACATATGCTAAACCTCAACACCACCGCATCCGACGCCAGCCTCACAACTGTTTTTGCGTTTGAACTCCTTGTTATAGCCTATGTGCCAGTCCCTCTTCTCCACTGCTTTCCATTGCTTTCCTCGTTTTTGCTCTCTCTGTATTTTGTCAATCACGATGTCTTTTCCGGGAACTGGTCTTTCTTGACAAAATATCCGAAGTTGATGAAAGGAACTCATTCCATCCTTGCCTCTTCAAAGCATTCTGGCTGCATGTCTTCTAAGACTGATTTGCCTGCTCTTTGGGTAGTTCCTGGTATTTTCAATATTCTCTGCCAAACCATCGTTTTTTTCATTAGGCCTTCCTTAATCAATGCACAACTTTCTCATACATATGACGCAATTGAAAATGCACACCATGGCTTGAGTTGGGGTCAAGCTAAATTTCAAAGTGAAATCCTTCCTTTTCAATCATTTAAAGAGGTCTTGTGCAGTACGTTTACCTACCGCAATGTGTCCGGTCATCTCTTGACTGCTGCTTCCATGAGCACTGGCTGTGGATTCAAGCAAGGTGGAATACTTGGCAACTTTAATATTGTCTTCATTTATCATTATGTGGTCTTCTTTGTATTTAGTTGTAATTCATACTCAAGGCTGCAGTCTTTGACTTTCAGGCACTTCAAGCCATCCTCACTTTCAGCAAGCCATGTTATGCCATCTGTGTAGTGCAGGTTATTAATAAGCCTTCCTCTAATGCTGTTTTTGTCTAGGTCAGAAAAATATTCTAAAACATCTTGACCTGGTGAAACATCTTGACCTGGTGATGTTTTAAATGATTGCTCTAAACAATATTGATCTATCTTGGTGAATGTTTTCATACGCCATTGAGAAAATTATATCCTTCACTTGCTACCAATTGAAGATATCTGTTGCTGTTGAGTTGATTTTAATTTGTAATGAGCCTGTAGGGCAGAGGAGAGCTTCTCACGAAGTTCTCACAAAGAGTCTCCAAAGCTATGAATTTCCAGGGGCTAGGACTTACACATATTTCTCCTGCAGCATGTTTGTACCGCTCACCTTTTTGTTAGCAGCCAACCCCTTTTTATGCTGCATTCCCAAGCTCCTTTTGTTGGATGCTGCTGTTTTCAGTACCACCTAATCGGTTTTGACCCATAGAAACCCTACACACAATAGAAAGGAGTGCTGCACGATCCTCTACCCGCCTCAGAATTGTTTCTATGCTTGGATTTGTGCCCATTGTTGCAGCCATTGTATCAATCCATCTCTTTGAGGGGTTTCCTTTCTTTCGTGGTCCCAGTACTTTACCAAACATGATATAATTCTCTGGGAACTGATCGCTCCTAATATGCCC
Source organism: Nesogale talazaci (assembly GCA_004026705.1). Classification (NCBI taxonomy): domain Eukaryota; kingdom Metazoa; phylum Chordata; class Mammalia; order Afrosoricida; family Tenrecidae; genus Nesogale; species Nesogale talazaci. Next base: position 120,606 of record PVJH01003485.1, read on the forward strand.
AAAGTAAGTGAGACAAAGTCTTGTCATCTCAGCCTCTAGGAAGCACCCTGGCAGTACTTCTTCAAAGACATATTGGTTTGTTCCTTTTGCCGCCATAGTACTTTCTTTTTAAGTATTCATTGTCAGCACCACAATCTCAGCTACATGGATTCTTCTTTGGTCTTCTTTATTCCATGTCCAACTTTTACTTGCATATGGGGCAATGAAAATGCAGTGGCTTGGGCCAACCAAACCTTAGTTCTCAAAGTAACAAATCTGCTTCTCAATACTTAAAGAGGTAGTGTACAAAAGATTTACCAAATCCAATGTGCCTTTTGCTCTCTCGACTACTGCTTCCATGAGCATTAATTGTAGATCCAAGCAAGACAAAGTCGTTGACAATTCAAACCTTGTTTTCATCCATCATAATGTCCAGTAGCAAGTATTTTCATTTTGGGCTTGTTTTTACATTGAGTTGTAACCCATACTGAAGCTGCAATCATCGATCTTCCTCAGGTACTTGGAAACCTTTACCAAGATAGACCAATATTGGTTAGAGCAAATATTTTAAAAATTCACCAGATCAAGATATTGCAGAATATTTTTCTGACCCAAAACATGTTCGAGTTGGAAGAAGGTTTGTAAACAACCTCATATATGCAAGTGAGAGTGTTTTGTTTGCTGAAAATGAGGAGGACTTGAAGCACTTGCTGATTAAGAACAAAGATTACATACTGCAATATGGATTACAAATGAGTGCAAAGAAAAGCAAATTCTTCACAAATGGACCAATAGGGAACACTATTATAAATGGAGAAACAATTGAAGTTGTCAAATTTTTCATCTTGTGGGCAGTCTCAAGTAAAGCAAGGACGGTTGTATCATCGATGCACCACAGGTTGCGATAAATCATTTTTCCAAACTTGATACCGAGCTATTCTTCACATAATCTAGTTTCTCTGATTACTGGCTCTGCATAACATCTGAATATATATGGTGAAATAATACCGGTATATAAATAAATAGATTTCTAAATAATTATCGCAAGTTGTTTGATGCTGTTGTCTAAGTAAGGTAGACCCTAACTTTGTATGTTTTCCCCGCCCAGTTCTAACAGGAGATAGACACAATTGTCCAACTTCATTGAGGGATTTATCCTTTTATAGTGTATGTTACATTTTGCTTAAATTTAAAGCTTATTGATATATGTCTACACATTTATAGAAGATCATTCTATTGTTATAAAACTGCCCTTTTATTTCTGGTATCTTTCAGCTTTTATTATTAGAATTTTATAGCATGCTATTTAATTACCTTGCTTCTGGCCAATGTGTGTCCTTATATTTAAACAATACTACTCCTAGTCTCCAAATAAAATTCTATTTGAAGATCAAGAACAAATCCCACATACACCTTCAAGCCTTTTTGGATTTATCTAGGCAAAAAGAGACATTTTTTAGACTTCTTTTTCATAACATTTTGCTTGCCAGTCTTTATTTTATACCTGCTGAAACATAGCTTTACATAGCTTTTTGCTTTTTATAGGATTTATGGGATACATGATAAGTTCTTCTTCATTAGAGTTACATAGTCATTATGAATGTGTCTATACTTATATATGAATTATCTATCCTCTGGATTTTAAACTGTCTTAGCAAAAAAAAAAAAAAACCTTTACAGGTTCTTTATCAAGCATGAAAAGTAAAACCATATGCTAAATCGATAACTTTGCAAATGTAAATGAATTCAAGAATTTCAGGAAATAATTTGGAAACTTATCAAATGATTGCTTGAATTTTTAACTATTGTTTTCCTTCTGATTTCCTAACTTTATTTCAAATCCTTTTCTCTTCAGTACCAAACTGACTCATTCCTCTTCCTCTTTCACCAGCCTCTCCCTCCTTGTGATTTGTGAGTCATACAATATTTAAATCCCTCCCCAAAAAGTCAAACACTCCCTTCATATTTGTTTGGCTTACTCCACCTTTGTTGATAATCCCAACATGAATGCTTAGCCTATAAGACTTGATGCTCCAACCCTGCCTATTCCTTTAGTGAGAAACCCTGTAACCACTCCCAAGTTTCATAAAATATTGTTTAATTTATTTACTTGTGTTATTTTTATGAACTACATATTGCTTATAAATATATATAAAGCTCATTGCCATTGCCTTTTTTATGATTGTCAGAATAGGATTTTACTCCTCTGCATTTCCATAGCCATAACCTTTAGGAAGCAGATTGTTGTTGTGATGATGATGATGATGATGATGATGGTGATGATATGCTTCTGGATGAATTGAAACCATCAAACATCTGCCTAACAGTTGAGCATTTACTATTCATTGTCTTAGAGGTGATGCATCAATGTGAATTACATTTATCTATATATAATTTATACACTATCCATATAGACCCATGCATGTTAACCAAATCAAACAAGGCTCACTGGCATAGAGTCAATTCCAACATATAGCAGCCCTGAAGGACAGAGTAAATTTTCCCTGTGGGCTTCCTACATAAATCTTAAATGGACTTAAGATCTTTCATCTTAAGAAATACATCTTTAAAAATTCCAAAAATTTTGTGGGAAAATGAAATTAGTGATATGAAATTTTAACACAAATTTTGAAGCTCTTTCATATTTATGTATATATAGAGATGTAGCAGTCATGTGCTTATATTAATTTCATGATTGAGATGTAGGGGTGTAGTCTAGTCTGCAAATCTGGAGATAGCAATTGAGTAGCCAATGAGGTCTCTGTGTGGGCCTGGCTTTCTCTTGAGACTTCTGGGAAATCTGGCGATATTTCCCTCGTGGAGATGAGAAGCTATCTCCCCAGTTGGTGGGATTTAGTCTCAGACACAATAAATCATGGACAAGACAAGATGGCAGTGTCCAAGAAGTTGGAGGAACCAGTGAAGAGACCACACAGCTTTTCCCTGATGGAGCCAGACCTCTGTAGCAGGGGTGGCCACATGGAGACCTCTGCCAGCAATGAGTTGCTTCTGCGACCAAGGAATGCTGTTGATGGACCCTGAACCCTGGAAGGGAGGATCCTTGTGGAGACCCCTGCCAGCACCAGGATTCTGCACCCACTTATCTGTGACTTCGTGAGTCAGAAGGAGACTTTATAGACTGATTTCAAACATATGGGTTAATATCAGACTTATGACTTTTAACTGGACTGGGTTGGGATGTTTTCTCAATGTCCAGTTCCTCTTGTATATAAACCTTTTCCTTATATCCATATATGTGTCTTTGAAATTTGTTTCTCTAGTTTACCAGACTAACACAAGAAATAAAGAAATAATTCCGTGATTATACTAAATGACTAATAATGATGGCATTTTGGTCTACTTTTTGTGACATGAAGTGACAGATAAGGCTGCTACAGATTGTTAGAGCATTATGTTTTGAAGCTCCAAGAATTTTCAGAGTCTCAATTGGGTTATTTCAACACCAATGCTGACTTTTACTAAGAATGATAAGCTCTAGTTTCAAAAGTTAGAGGAGTGAATCTGAGAAAGTTATATAACTCCTTTGTTACTCACTTGAGCCATTTGAAAATTGAGAATTCATATACCTATTGTAAAGGTGTATCCCCAGTCTTAAATGTGATCATTATGAAAAGGGCAAGTCAGTTTTAGCTGCATAAATTGAAAGTGTAAGGGCTGAGCCCAGGTGGCATTGTGGTTGAGTGCGGGACTGCGGCCCACTGGCATGGCAGTTCAAATCCAGCAGCACCTCTCCAGGAGCAACGCTGGGTAGCTCCCATGACCACCAGAGGGCAGGGGTTTCCCCCCTCCAAATAAATAATTGAGAGTGTAGAAGAAATCACAACACTTTCATCTTGCCTAGTACTACAGTGTCCTATCCTAAACTTGGTGTAAACTGCGGGAGCAGACATATCCAGGCATGGTGAAAGGATGGGCCAACCCAGTCAGCCATAGCCTTAATTCAGCAGCCAAAGCCCTCAAAGAAGTGATCCCACTTCAAAGAAAAGACAGCAGAGCCTACTGGTCTCTGTCCAAATGTGAGGGCTTTTCTCTTATGAGAAAGAATTTTTTTGCACCTACTAATTGTTGTCCATGTCGACGTTGGAGTCTTCATGTGTTCCTGTTAACTCCCCTGGTGAGCTAGGCTTAACGGAAATTAAGAGCAGAAACTGGATTTCTTCCCCACTTATTACCCCAGAAGGTATACACAACTAGGGGCCCTATGTAAGGAGAGAGCTGAAGCTAAGGCTAGTTATTCGGAACTCTCTTTGGAGGCCCATCAGACAGTGACCAGAGAAGGAAGGACAAAGAGAAGAACATGTTGCAAAGATGAAGTAAGCCAGCGCTTGGATTCCAGGGGCCTGGCCAGGAAGCTTCTTCTCTGAGGTCTATGGCAGAAATTAGAAACTCTCTGTGGTCCTTCTGGACATATCCGCTCACTACACATCTAAAACACAGTTTTGTGAGATGACTGAAGGCCACCTCTGACCTTCTTTGGCTACACAAGTGGGAAGGCGATGGAATAAAATAAATAGTGGTTTATATATATGTGATTCTACTTTGACTTTAAAGCATAGATTATAGAACTCTGTTTTTAAAAGTATAGCTATTGCTGCCAGGTGACATGGAGTCACTTCCAACCCACATCTGCAACAGAGCAAACACAACTCAGTCCTACATCATCCTCACAATTGTTCCTCTTTTGAGCACATTATTGCAGCCATGGTGCCAGTTCTTCCTCTTCTTTGCTGCCCTGCTATTTTATCAAATAGGATTTCCTCTCCAGATACTGGTCTCTCCTAGCACCATGTGTAAAGAATGTAAGATGAAGTCTTGTCATCTGTGGCGGTCATGTACTTGATGTCAATTTCATGATTGGGATGTAGGGGTGCAGTGTAGCCTGGAGATAGCCTATGCGTAGACAATGAAGCCTCTGTGTGGGCATGGCTTTCTCCTGAGAATTCCGGAAAGTCTTGTGCCATTTCCCTCATGCAGATGAGAGAGCATCTCCCAAGTTGTTGGGAGTCACTCAACTGACAAGACAAGATGGCAGTGTCCAAGAAACTGGAAGAGCCTGAGGAGAAGCCACATAGCTTTACTCTGATGGAACCAGACTTCTGAAGCTGGAAAAGCCACAGAGACCCCTGCCAGCACTGAGATGTTTCTATCACCAATGGATACTGCTGATGGACCCTGAGCCCTGGAAATGAGGAGCCATGAGGGGACCCCTGCAGAGCCAGGCTCTGCACCCACTGGTCTGTGACTTTGTGAGACAGAAGGAGACTTTATTGACTGGTATCAGACATATGTGCTAATATTGGACTTATGACTTTGAACTGGACTGGGTTGGGATGCTTTCTCAATGTTTCATTCATCTTGCATATAAACCTTTCCCTTATATCCATATGTGTGTTTATAAATTTGTTTCTCTAGTCTATCCAAACTAACACACCATCTTTACCTCTAAGGTATAGGCTGGATTTACTTATTCCAAGAAAGATCATTTGTCCTTTAGTTTGTCCATGGAAATTTCTATATCCTCTAACCCCACAATTTAAATGCATCAATTATTCTATGGTCTTCTTTATTGAAAGTCTAAAATTCAAATGTTTATGGAGCTATTGAAAATGCCATAGCTTGGATCAGGTCACATTACTTCTCGATGAAGCATCATTGCTTTTTCGTACTCTAAAGAGGTCCTGTGCAAGTGTATTTGTCTAAGGCAATGTGTCTTTTGATCTCTTGATGGCTGCTTCCTGGAGCCTTAACTGTGGACCAAGCAATATGAAATCCTTGACAGCTTCAAACTTTTCTTCATTTATCATCTACTGGCCCAGTTATGAGTATCTTCATTTCTTTTTGTTGATTCATGATCCATAGTAAAGTCTATAATCCTTGATCTTCATAAGCAAGTATTTCAAGTCCTCCTTCCTCTTAACAAGTGTGGTTGTGCCATCTGCATATTTCAGGTGATTTAATAACCTTCCTCTGATCCTGATGCCACCTTTTTCTTCATGTAAGTCAGCTTCTCTGGAAATTTACTTAGCACACAGCTTAAATAAATAGAATGAGCGAATGCCACACTGATGCCCCTCTCCGGATTTTAAACCACTCTTCTGACCGTTTGTCCCACTGTAAGGACTTGTCTGTTGCTGTGATGCTGGAGCTATGTCACTGTTCTTTAAAATGGCAGTGGAGTCATCCACACTGCACATATTTCAGCAGAATGTATAGTCTAAGAACAATGGGGTCATCCACACCGCACATATTTCAGCAAAATGTATAGTCTAAGAACAATGAAAAAGCCTGGGTACCCCACTTTGGAGAAAGGAGTCCCTGAAAATCCTAAGCATAGCTTCAAAATTCTGCCAGATATTGAGTGCCTAAAGAATGGAAGCAGAACATTGTCAGTATGGAAGGGGATAGGACACTTAGATTGGAGGCATTTGAAATATTTTTGAAAAAGAGTTGCTTTCTGGCAGTAGAATTGACCATAATAATATGAGTTTGGTAAAGTTTGTGGGAGTGAAGTCTTTGGAATTTCATTTGGTGCAAGGACACGACTCAAGGTAAGGAGAAGCAGCCAAAAAATCTGCTATTATTCAAACATTGGACTGTGAAAACTAGGATAATTGGAAGTGATCTAAAATTAAATGGAACACATAAAAATTATATTCTAGACATTAGTAAGCTGAAGTGCACTGGTATTGACCATATGAATCAGAAGTTTTAACACATCCAAACTACTTAATTTAGCACAACTAATAATGAGGCACAGTGAATTACATACTGTGCTTACTGAAAGGTCAAACATCTTTCATTATTCTCCTCTGGCAAAAGGAGAGGCTGTCTGCTTCTGTAAAGACTTATACCTTGAGAAATTTGGTGTGCAGTTGCTTGCTTTGACTTGGAGTCGACCTGACAACAGTAGACTGGCAGGAGTGGGGGAAATACTATTGTGCAATGAGTCAACTGGATACGGTACTCAGACAGAAAGATACCTCTAAACAATCGCTTGTCAAATGTCGTAAAATCTGTATCTACCATTGAAGGATTTATGTGTGCACATTCTCCCTTGCAACTACTACACCCTTTAACTAAAAGAAAGTTTAAAAACCGCACACAGTTATTATGCCTTATAATGTATTTGGTATTTTCATATTACTCTATGCTATATTTTAATTAAAAATCTTACTGATCTCAAATAAAGTGCTATTTGAACCACTAATGATTTGAAAATTTCAGATATAGAGAGACCTTAATATCCATAGCTGAGATATATTTTGAAAATATAAAAACCTATTTGTATTTACTGCAGAAACTGGAAGTGGTTAAAGTGACAAAAAGTGAGTTGCCCCAGAATCACAAATTCTAGTTAGGAATTTCATTCACTTGCTTGATTCACATTCTATTTTGAAACTGAGAGGTAGCCAATAGTGATCAATCTTATTTAGAGACTTGTGTAGATCAATAAATGTTGTTAAGATGTTCTTGGTAACTTTCATGATTGCCATCCATCCAAAAGACACAAAATTGAAAGAACAAAAGCAAACAAACAAACAAAACGCAAAAGAAAACAATAGTAAAGTATCACCTTACCTTTGCACTGATAGGAAAAGTCTTAAAAAAACAAAAAAATGAATATAGCAAGTGCTGAAGAAGTAATGGAGAAACTGAATCTCTGATATACTGCTGGTGGGACTCTAACGATGTGCAACTGCCATGGGAAGTAATATGTCACTACCGCATACAACTGGAAATAGAAATTTTATACAATCCAGCCATGCCTTTGTTGCACAAGCACCCTAAAAAGGTGAGAGACATAGGCCAAATAGACAGATTCAGACTCATGTGCACATGGCACTTTTCACAATAGGAAGAAAATGGAAACACCCTCAATGTCCATCTGTAGAAAAATGAATAATAAAAAGTTGGCACCTACACACAATGGAATACTATCCCCTGAAAAAACAGTGAGTCCACAAAGCACCTCATGACATGGATGGATTTGGAGAACATTATACTTAGTGAAATTAGTCGATCATAAAAGGGAAAATGTTGCATGAGACCATGGTTACAAAGAAAAATATGGAGACAAAGATTTTTTCATACTAAAGAAAACAGACTGTGATGATTTTCAAAGGCCATTGAGGGTAAAGGAGGGAAAGTAAAGCAATAGACAATAGGAGGGTCTCGATTTAAGAGGATTTGGTCTACACATAAGAGGGTTGGAAGATGTTAACATAGGTGAAGAAAATGATAGTATTACACAAGAGGGACAAGATAAATAGAGGCAGGTAGGCTATGCTTTTGGGAGTGGGAGGTGGGAGGGGAAATATCTAATTTAAATCGCTAAATATAAAATTGATAACCTGAAATAAAAAAACCTACCAAATTCACAATTAATTTTTTTTCTAAAAAATGTTCATGCTAGAAATGGTTAAGTGCCACAGTGTTCAGAAAAATAGAATCTCTAACAAAATAGAGTCCTTCATCTTTAGACACACACTAGATTTTTCTATATGTTTGTATCATAAAAAAATTATAATGGAATTCTTAACCCATGTTTTGAATAAAAGTTCTTCATTTTCGATCTTTATGCTACAGAAAAGGAAAATTGTACAAAATTTTCATATGTCAAAGATGATGGGTAAATTACCATTTTCTTCTATTCAAAGATCCTTTGATGGACAGAATGATAAGCAATGTTTATTCATTAAAATATTTGCACTGTAGTTCCAGACAGTACTCTTTAGAAAAAAAAGAGAAAGAAAAAATTAAACCAATTGTATGCCAAACAAGTATTTCCTTTCTCTAAGTGCCTCCACACACTTTCTGAAGGGGAAAATAGTTCAAGGGAAAATATTCAAATGTTCAGAGAAAATGCTACTAAATAAATTAATGTTTTTTTAAAAAAAATCTTCACCTTCGCCTAGTTACATTGATTTATAATCTATAATTTGTTATGCTGTTATGCTATCTGTGGGGATAAGCATATAAATCCACAAACTTTGTTCAGCATTGTTCAGCATTAGGTTGCTGCACAATGTTGAATACAAACTGTCTTCCACTATATAAAAAAAAAGAAAAATGCAGTGAAAGTTCACAATGTATAGCATACACAGTACCCCTGTACTCCTCTATTCACCTCCCAAAGGGATGTATCATCCAGACTTCATACATGTTCCTCTTGTCTATTTTCTTGATTAAGTCTGGAACTGAGGTTTCAATGAAAACTTCTATTAAATATTCAGCCGATATCCATATCCCCTGTTTCACTAGGGACTAGTGAGAGCTGCTTCCAGACATATGAGTGAACAGCTTCAGATGGTCAAATAGCCCCAATTTAAGGCATGTGCTGTGAAGAGGATGTGCCATGAATGTGGTCAATTTGAATTTTCCTAGGGTGATACTATGCTAACCCATTTGTATGCTGCAATATTTCCATGGGAGCAGTGATGATTTTTCTATTGTATTATTCATCATCAACTATAAGAGGCTTGCCTTTTTATCTGGCCAACTGAGGTAGTTATGTAATTTAATATCAACTGGAAAACATATAAAAGGATAGAGTTAACGTTTAGCTTGTCAATCAAGTCACAGCCTGATGGTGCCTCCTTGTGGGCAAGGCCTTCTCATATGGAATGTCCTTGGAACTTCCACTTATCTTTCTGCTTTCATCTAACAACTGTTAAGTCACTCTGAGAGCTTCCGAAGGCACAGCCTTTGGATCCACATGAGTTTGCATCCACCAGCCTATGAGCATTCTGCATTCTGCATCAATTTGCATTGGGCCTTAATCGAACTTATGGACTTGAGTTGGACTGGGCTAGGATTTTTTTCACAATTTACAATTACTTCTTGATATAAACTTTTTTTCTTACACATATATGAGTGGCACTGGATTTATTTCTCTAGTCAACACATCCTAGCACACCATCAAAATAGAATATCCCAGGAGAAGAAAGATAATATGTTGCAACCTAATTTTTTTTTGGGGGGGGTGCATCACTGCCCTCAGGTGGTGGGAGTAAGAGGCCCAGCCTTTGCTCCATGGAGCTGGAATCGAACCTCCATCCCAGTGGGCCGCAGTCCCGCGCACAACCACTACGACACCGGGGTTCAGTTCTAAATTTTTTTTTTTATTGTAAGGCTTTTTCCAAAGTCAAAAATGGAAAAAATAGCAATTAGGCTAAGAAAAAATTTCTCCTTAAGATCTTAAAAATTTCACTTACTGTAATAAAGTTTCACAAAAACATTTGTACCCAACTGGCCAATTATTAAGTTTGCATATGTTTCTGAGATGGAATACAAATGGTACTTTTGGCAACCTATTCTAGGTCTTCAAGACATTTAAAAAATCCACACTACTTTAACTCAAAAGAAGGCATTCTCATGATGGTGAAAAAAAGTGGGCAATACTTTTATTACCTGATAGAAATGCAATGTGTTGCTGATGCAGAAATAGTGGTGTGTATAGTCTGTTTTATTTTCCTCATTTTATGAATTGACGACATCCCTGACCACATGATTCAATAATAATGTCATGCAACAAATGTATCTGTCATTTATTTTATGTGGTTTGACGCCTTGGTCCATAGAACAAATGAAATATTTCCACATAAGCCTCGGTTCTGCTTATGGAAGTTGCGTGTCTTAGTCAAGATTTATTAAGATTAAATGTCAGCTCATAAATAAAAGGCAATGTCATGGACCTGCAGCTATATTTTAAAATTATAAACTTCTTGGAAGAGTCATTAAAATGAATTTAACCTAAAGCTGCACTACATTTAAACTGGAAAATTCAAGACAGATTTGAAGAAAAAATATTTCTAAATGATTAACATAATGACTCCAAAGAGGAGAAAAAGACAGATTATCATTTATGGGAAAGTAGCATAAATTAATGATAAATAATGATAATGTAATTACAGAACTCTCAGGAGTGAAAAACAAAACAAAACCAAAAAATCCCTAAGAGGTCTAAAAAGTATTTTTGTATAAAATATTAATGGAATGAAAAGTATGGATCAAAAGGAAATTTTTAGGAACAAAAGATTCCAATTTAAGGGTTTTTTTCTTTAGCAAGAAATAGCACATTTTACAGAATAATGTAAAAGATATTAGCATATAAGAAGGTAACTATAACCTAGAAAATGATGCCAAATGGGCTTTATGTCAAAAAAAGAATTATGGGTCAGTATCTTATTAGTAAGTTCAATAAAGTTATTTTGGAACCAATATTAATACTTATATAAAAATGAAAAATTGCCAGGGTATATTGACAAGTACAGACACACACTAGAAAAGTGACATGCCAGGAGCCATGCTTTATATTTTTCTTGTTTACCCTCATCTGTTAGTATCATGTTGAGCACACAATGGGAGATCAATAAGTACTTGGAGACTGATTGATCCATCCAAGATAAGTGCATTTGGTGGATAATTAGTTGCCAGGAGGAAAGTGGTCTCCTGGGGTTAGTTTTCTATACTAATTGAAATGAGGGAGGGCAAGATGGGAAGTCGCTCTTCAGTACTGATTTTTTTTTTGAAGAAACTGCAACAGTTATGTTGATGCAATTTTGACCATAAAGAACCAACTATCTCTTAATGCCATACCAAATGTGTTGATAGCAACACACATATTTCTAAAAGGTAAATTCCAATAATTACAAACAATATCATCAACTCAGAACTGCTGAATGAACTCATTCATTTTACTAAGGGTGTGTCTGTCTTCTTTTGGTAATCCTCCTCTCCACCCACTCTGACCATCACCAGAACCTTTAGTCACCAAGCATTCTATATGCATATTCCAACAACTTGGTTTACTATTCTTTGAGACTCTTTTAGCCTAGTCGCAGAGATCAGAGTACAGCTATGTTTCAGGCGGTTTTTCAACAGTTGACTTTCAGGAAGTAGATCAGTAAACTTTTTCTCTGAGGTTCACTAGATATACTTGAACTGTGTGCCCAACAGCAAAGGGATAAACATTTTATATCACCCATTGTTTCAATTAAAACCTTGATACTGATTATTGAAGTCCTGGCTTTACATATTCCATCTCCATTCTAGTAGTCCCTACCTCATCAATAACTCCTTTCCACACACATCTCCAAACCATCAAATAGATACTGACCTCTAGTGACCTCATAGGACCTCATAGGACCTCGCCCCTGTGGGTTTCCAAGACTGTAATTCAATGTGGTAGAAAGACTGGTCTTATTCCCGTAGAGCAGCAGGTGGTTTCAATCTGCTCAGTTTGTGCCTTGCAGTCCAACATGTAACCACTAAGCCACTGGGGCAGACCTCACACATATATCCCGCCACAAGAAATCAATTCTAAATTTTGGGCACCCACCATTAAACAAACAGATCAGTCTTGGAAAAAATACAACCAGAAAACTACTCAGAGGAAATAATGGTGAGACTTCTCCTGGCAGACTCGGGGCATGGTGTTCCGTAGGACAAGTTCCTAGAAAAGCACAGTGCATGTGGGAAAGTGGCAAGGCAGCAAAAAGAAAAAGGGCCTTGATAAGGTGGATGGACACAGGGCCTGCACCAATGGGCTCAAACATGAGAACAACCTGTGACACAGGTCAGGGCAGTGTTTCATTCTGTTGTCCATAGGTTTGCTGAGTCAGAGCTCACTTGATGCATCTACCATCAACAACAGAGAATCCAGGTTAATATACCCTAATTATTATCAGCAATGCCTTTTCTTTTCAGTGACATTTATGGCCACAACAGATATTTATTTATCTGCCTGCTTACGTTTTTCTGAATCCACATTCTCATCCTGAACAGATGCATTTACCTTATATTTAATGAAGAGATTATTTGAGTGTCTCCATTTATCTTATCTATCTTAAGATAAATCTGCATTTAAACTACTAATTTGCGGTATATTTAATTGCTATGTATTCTTAAAGTATTTTCCCTGTGTTGGACACTGCTTTGAAAGATACAATGTTGAATAAGACAGGTCCATGCCCTAATAAACTTCTCCTCTAATAGGGGATATAAGTGATAAAGAATCAGAAATGCTTTGCTGGGTAGCATATTAGAGGGCGTTGGAAGCACACAGCACTGGTACTTAAGCTCCAATTGGTGGTATGCTAAGTGGCATCTAAGCTGAGATATGAAAGTTGAGTAGAAATCTGTCAGTCAAAGATAGAAAGAAGGGATGGTCACTGAATTCTCAGTATAAGGAGAAATTTATTCACAACATGAAAGTGATGAAAACTATTTCCCAGGATAAGGAAAAATTTGTTCACAACATGAAAGTGTTAAAAACTATACATGAGAGAGTTTACATCCTATGTAGAGAGCATTGGGAAGTTATGCAAATATTCTACCCAGGAAAGTGACCAAAGCTGATTCATGTCTTAAGTTGGTACATAACAGTAAGCAGAGAGGCAGAAAGGGACTGGAATCAAGCAGCCCTTGAGCAATATTGAGATACAGAACACCTAAAGAAAAACAGGCACATGATTTGGAGCTAAAAGACATGCGGATAGGCATGTTGAGCTTGAGTAATATATTGAGGATATCTAGTAGATAGTTGGCTCAGGAGAGATATCAGAGTCACCATTTACAACTAGGATTTATCTGTGTAAGGTTGATAGCTGAAGCATGGGAACATATGTAGACATACACGATAAATAGGAAGGAGAGAGGGGGGAAAAATAAATGAGAAAACCAGAGTCAGGGAGGGAGGTATAGAATCTACAGGGAAAATGTTGAAAGGAAATAAATGTAGGAAGGAAGGAAATAATTGTTCACAATTTATTTTGAAAAAAAATAATAGATATTCACAAGCTTGGCAAGAGTAGTTCTCAAGGAGTCTTGAAACAGACTTAGAGGAAATAAAAAGAATCCAACTCCGAAATGGATGAAATATATACTAAGCACAAGGGAAGGATACTTTGTAAAGGTTCACTCTGAAGATAAAAATAAACTCTTTAGCATAAAGTTACAACCCAGCTATGAATTTGGGTAGAGAGGTCAGAGTATGTTTGCAGGTATAGTCAAGAAGTCACAACATCTTGGTGACGTGTAGATCCTAGAGTCACAGGAATAATTAATGAGACAAAATTTTGGAAAAGATGCAAATAAAACAACACTAACATCCCTAGAGAGGAGATCTAGAAATTTCGTGTGTTTTGAGCTGGCATAGTCACCACAAAGTCCACAGCAAGAACACACCTTCCTCTCCTCAGGAGAAAGATGAATCTTTCTACCCCCGCAAAGATTTATAGTCTCTTAAACCCAAAAGGTAGCAGCAGCACAGTATTCAATTATTATGTTTTCAGAATTCTTCACTGCTCTCAAATCTTTGCATCTTACTTGAAATTACCCATGAAATTCTTTTCAAAGCAAATTTTCTCATTATTCAATCCTAGATTTAGATCTTTAGAACGTATTAAATGAAGTCCTTATTTATGTCCATTTTACAAGATTATATGTTTTTTCCCAATTTCATTCATTTTATTTCTTAGATGTGAAGAATTACAAGACATCTACACATTGTCCATAACTAGGACAACTTGTGGCGCTATTTCAAAAATAGCTATTGAAAAGAAGAATCATTGGTTGCACAGTGGATTGCTGGTTTGTGAACTCACAGGGTCCAACTTTTAGTTAGTGATTAGCACTAACAGGAAACCTGTAGGGCATAGGAGAATTGATACACAGGATTTCTGAAGCTGTATTTGAAAATGAAAGCCTTATCTGTAAAAATATACAGTGTATGGTCTTAAAACAAGAAGCTATCTAAGTGAAGTATCCATTCAGTCCATGTGGAAGAAGCACACCAGCCTGTGTAATCAACATGGCAAATAATAAAATCTAAATCTGAAAAAAGGGATGATGTCAGAGCTTAAATTATGAGAACCGGTTTGCAACAGACTATGGATGACAGTAGAAGCCCCAGATCCATTTGCAGCATACCCTCATGGTTTAAGCTCCTGGAAAATCCCCACTGACAATATTCCAGAAATGCGTAAACCTTACTATCAGACAGAGAGCAAGGTAAAATAAATTTTGGCTTATGTAGTTAGGTTAAAAATTAGCATCTTGTTCTTCAGTTTCCTTTTTGACTTATTTTAAATTTGTTTCAGGTTTTAATATTCTTTTGGTTCTTTTTTTATTGATGCTTTATAGCTTTTTCCCCATTAATGATAATTTTGCTTCCTGTTTGTGTTTTACATGATTTTCAGTATGTGAAATCTATGCTAAGTATAGCTATAGAGACAATAAATGGATTAATAATTACAAAGGGGCATAGCAGGGGAAGTTGAGGGAAAAATATGGATCTCACAATGAGTGCAAGAAGAAAATGCTTTAAAATTGATTGAAGTGCCAATTACAAAACTGTTATTAATATGATTAAATTACTAGATGTGTGATATTTGGATTAGGAGATAATAATTAAAGATAAATAAAAGAGTTTTACAAGCTTGCAAGCCCTATAAAATAGTTTTAGCCTATGTTAGTGTGATTTGAGTAGAGAAACAAATGCAGTGATAATCATATATGTGTAAAAAAGAGCTTTATATCAACAAATAATTATATACCAAACAAACATCCCAGTCCAGTTCAGATCAAGTCCATTAGTCCAATACTAGTTTGTAAGTGACTCTTCAAACTCATGCAGGGACATGTACTAATGCAAAATGCAAGATGACAGGTCTAAGGGTGCATTGCTATCTGGATCTAATATCAATGGCCACATCACAGGGTTTGCAGCCACCTGGGTCAGTCAGCAGAATGAAGGTGGGTGTGGGGGCGGGGGGAGTGTTACCAGAACCCTCCTTATGAGATGGCCATGCCCACAAGGAGTCACCGGAAGGCTGTGGCCTGATTGACAGACTAAATGCCACGGGTACACTTTTGTATATCTCCAAGTTGACATGAAATTATGTAACTATCACATACCACTTCCATCAGATCACTATGTTGCAAAATTGATCCAGGGGAAGTAGATAGGGTTTTTTGTTCAGTTTGTTGAAAATTGTTACAGGAAATCAAAGAATTTTATGATCACAGTGCCACAAGAGCTAAGAATTATACATCATCCTAGAAATAGGCCCACTATGCAGACATATGTATGTTTCTAAATTTTAGAAGAAATGAAATAATACCAGAATTCTTAATCAAATAGAGTCATTCTTAGTCCCAGAAGTTGTTAGATTTTATTTTCTTGCAGCTTAAATTTGATGTAGGAAACTGGTTGGAAAAATGAAAAAGGGAAAAGCATCTTCCCATAGCAGAGGACACTAGATAGGAGAATAAACTGAGAAATAGAATAAAAAACATTTTCATATGAGAAATCTAGAATCTTGAGAAAGGAAGGAAGGAAGGAAGAAAGAAAGGAGAGAGGTTAGAGCAATATGAAGCAATTTGACCACTCTTTCTCTAGTACTTAACCCATTAAATGGCTTACGTTTACAACAAAGATCTCTTCTTGAGAAAAGTGGTATGTATTATTTAGCACATGCACATGAAATCTCTTCAATCTGATGACTATATTCAATCCATTTTAGAATTTTTAAAATATGGCTCAGATATGTTTTACTGCTCTACATAATACAAAAATAAGCAAGCGCTGAAGCAATTGGGAAGAGTCAAATTTACAGCAGCTTCTTTCATAAAAACAATAGGAGAGATCCACATGATTATATCTATGCAGCACTCAGTGCACACAGTGAAATATTGGGGGGTTCCAGAGACACTGTTTCCCCAAGATAATTTTGCTTTTCTTTCTAAATCACTAAGAAATATTTGCTATCCTTCTTGAGCCTTGAGGTACAACTATACAAGCTGCCAACTCACTTCTATGCTAGCATTCTCAGTAACACCTTCTCTAGGCCATATGAATTTAAAGGAAAGCATAGAATATCTAACTAAAACAGTAAGGAATAAACACATCTCATCAACTTCTACTATAATAAACTAGATGGTCAGCAACCAACAAAGCTGAGCCTTGAAATCCTCTTCAGCTTTTTTTAAAAATCAAAAATGGTTTACTTTATTTTTTATTATTTTATTGTATGCAGACCACCTTTGTACACTTGTTGCCATCATCATTCTTAAAACATCCTCCCTCTACTTAGGCTCTTGGCATCAGCTCCTCATATTTCCCCTCCCTCCCTTCTTTCCCTCCCTTATGAACCCATAATAATTTACAAATATCATTATTTTGTCATATGTCCCTTCACCCACTCCCCTGCTGTCCTTTGCCCAGGGAGGAGGTCACATGTAGATTCCTGCAACTAGTATCCCCTCGGTACTCCACCTTCCCTCCATCCTCTGGGTAACACCACTCTCACCACTGGTCCCAAAGGGATCAACTGTCCTCAATTTCCCATGTTTCTGGATCCTACCCATACTAGTGTGCATCTCCTGACATAGCTGTATTTCTAAGGTAAAATTGGGATCATGAAAGTGGGGGAAGC
This sequence comes from Nesogale talazaci, assembly GCA_004026705.1. Lineage (NCBI taxonomy): Eukaryota > Metazoa > Chordata > Mammalia > Afrosoricida > Tenrecidae > Nesogale > Nesogale talazaci. The sequence goes on from PVJH01003485.1 coordinate 138,044, forward strand.
ATTCAAGAACTAGAGAATAGTTGCATATTTCATTGTTGCTACAGCAGCATTGTTCATCAGCAATCATATCAGGATGGTGTGCATGCAATATTGTGATTTTTAGTTCTTTGAAGTCTGATAACCGATCCCTTTGACACCTTGTGATCATACAGGTTGATGTGCTTCTTCCATGTGGGCTCTGTTGCAGGCAACTACACAGGTGGATATATTAATGTTTGATGATGGGGAAATAGATCGATGTGTATATACTTATAAGGTTAGTATTAAGACAGAAGATGGGCATTGAACCTCAACTCAAGTACATCCTCAGTGCAAGAACACTTTATTCTATGAAATCGGCATTTCATGATGCTCATCTTTTCGACATGATTACTGAAGACAAATGTGTCCATAAGCAAAGGTGGTGAAGAAAGTTGATGGTGCCCGGCTATCAAAAGATGTAGCATCTGTGGTCTTAAAGACTTGAAATAAACAAGAAGCTATCTAACTCAGGAGCAAAAAAAACACATGGAAGAAGCACACCAGCCTCTTCAGCTTTTATAGCTCATCATCTCACTGTTTATAATCTTTAAAAACTTTAAGAAAATGCAGGCAGTTTACACAATTAAAAATGTTTCTGACTTCTGAACACACATCACTTATTAATATATGCTGGTGTTTTAACAAGATCTAACACCCCTGTTAAAAAAAGAAATCAAGATGAAAAACAAACAAAATAGACTACAGTTGAGCCAATTTCAATTCGTTGTGATCCTGTAGGTAAGTATAGAACTGTTCCATAGTCCTTCAAAGACCAGCAACATTTATGGGAGCAGACAGCCTCATCTTTCTCCTGCAAACCAGAGTCAAACACTTAATGCACCATGTCCCCATAGCTCCCAGCCCTAATTATTTCTAAAATGATTCCTCATGAGGTCAGTTTTGTGAGGGCCTCTGCCATTTAGAGCTATGCACAATGAATGGAATACTTACTTCACTGGGCTGAATCATGCCTATGAAAAATTAATGTCCACTCGGAATCCATAAATGCGATCTCATTTAGTCAGTCTCCTTGAAGATATATCGCTATTGCTTTTGTTAGGTGCTATCCAATTGCTTCCAGCTCACACGACCCTCTGCACGACCAAATAGAACTTCCCCTGGACTGCACCGCCCTCACCATTGTTCTTCTGTTTGAGCTCACTGCTGCAGCCACCCTGCCAATCCAGCTAAGAGGCCTTCCTTCTTCTTTTCACTTCCCCTCTACCGTACCGAGATTGACGACTTTCTCTAGAGACTGGTCTCTCTTGAATACTTCTCCAAAGCACAGGAAATGACATCTTTCCACCCTTGTCTCTAAGAAGCATTTAGACTATCTTTCTTTTAGGACAGATTTGCTTGCTGTTTTGGTAGTCCATGTGTTTTTAATATTCCTCACCAGCACCTAATTCAAATGCAAAAGCTCATCTTTGGGCTTCTTTTATATAATCAAATTAAAGGGAGATGAAACTAGAATCGATGTGGGCCCTGCAACTAGTGACTAGGACCCTTATCAGGAGAAGGAGATTGGGAGAGAGATACAGACACACTGGGAGGGAACACAGCCTTGGGAGGATAGAGGCATGGATCACCTGCAGTTATTAGAAGTTCAGCAGCAAGAGGACCAGATTCTTCCCCAGATATTTCAGAGGAAACGAGGCTTTTCCACATTTATGTTTCTAGCCTCCAGAACTGTGAAAGAATAAATTTATGTTGTTTTAAGCCAGTCCATTTGTGGTACTTTATATAGCAATCCTAGGATACTAATAACGCCTCCACAGTTTCCCTGGGGTCTTCCTTGTAGGCTGCCCTTCTGACATTCAACTAAATAATTGGCATCCCTGTGGAGCTTCCTGGGCCACGTTGTTTTTGGTGCTGCTTCAGTTCCTTCTATTCCAGGCAGAACCCGCTTACCTATAGCGTCCTTTCACAATGAAGCCTTTTTCTGAGGCACTTACATCGAGTAGTCTGAAAATAAACTCAACACTAAAGTGAACTGCACAAATGGAATCTAACTAGGGAAGCAATTAGTGCTCTCTTCAGCAAGTTATCAGGGAAAGTGTACTAACAAATAGATATTGAACTACTATGCATGGAAATAATAGACATTAATAATTATTATTTTGTGAACATGTTATTGGTGCCAGGCATGTTTCTAATATTTATTATTATTATTATTATTATTATTATCATCATCATCATCATTATTATTCAATGCCCACCATACTCTAAACTGCAAGCATTAATATTTATATCCACCATTACAGATGAGAAAAATGAGGCATAAAGACCTTTGGTCACTAAAAATACTGCAAGCACATGCCAAAGCAGTGTAACTATAGAGAAAACATTTGTAAGAATTGTAGTGCCCGGTTGGTACAGATGGTTAAACACTTCACCACTAACCCAAAGGGAACCAGTTCAAATGAACTCAGAGGTGCCATCACAAACATGATGGTGTGCTTCTGAAAGCCAGAGCTTTGAACTATGAAGTACAGCTTTCCTCTAGTTTGAATTAATCTCATGGCAGCTCACAGCGACCAACAAAGGGATTCCTATATGCACGCGATGTTATTCACCTCAGCTATTCCCAGATGATAGCAGCATTGCTTTGCTGGTAAGACTGTCCAAGCAATATGTCCTAGAAGCGTGAAAACTCAACAACAATTTCTTAGACTCTCTTTAGAAATCAAATCTTATCTTATTTTTGCAAGCAATGTTTCTCATTTTCTCTTTACAGGATATAGTCCTACCACTTAGTATGTTTACATTAAAGGCAAACATATTTGGTTTTGCATAGTTACTGTTTAGTCAAAGTGAATTTTTTTTTTACTTTCGTTCCAAATTAACAAAGATCAACCCATTGTGTGCTGTGCACTGGTGGTCATGGGATTGCGAGGCTCATCTGTAACATCTCAGTAACTGGCTTCTGAGTGTAAGAAGTGACTGAAACGATCCATTTCAAGAGTAGCTTCAAAGTGCTGAAAGATCATGCAGCACATGCTGTAGAATCAGAAAGCCTGAAATTTGAATAAGCTATTAAAGGTCACCTGGTCCGAAACTTCATGCTGTATTAAGCTTCCTTAACTCATGTCAATGAAAAAGAGAGTTCCCTACTGCTTGAGGCAACAAGACAACTTGAAAAGATGATAAACGTATTTTTAAATGCAGATGGATGACATTGGATCATAACTCGCATATACTAGTCCTAATATTTTACTCATTATACACATAAAATATTCTATTGTGAAAACCTTCAACATTTTAAAGGAAATGTCTTTTCCTAACGTGTCCATTTGTTAAAGAAAAACACCTGATTCTTTCAACCATTCCTCTAGCAAACATCTTCCAGATAGTTTCTTGGTACAGCTTTATAAATAGTCGAATTTGTCAGTCACAGAATGCCCAACATTAAACCAAATTTTCATAC